>RJWK010002946.1:52616-67004 GCA_004363435.1 Platanista minor
TTTTTTTTTTTTTTTTTTTTTTTGCCGGTGCGCGGCCTCTCACTGTTGTGGCCTCTCCCGTTGCGGAGCACAGGCTCCGGACGCGCAGGCTCAGCGGCCACGGCTCACGGGCCCAGCCGCTCCGCGGCACGTGGGATCTTCCCGGACCGGGGCACGAACCCGTGTCCCCTGCATTGGCAGGCGGACTCTCAACCACTGCGCCACCAGGGAAGCCCTGACCTTTTTTTCTTATTGCCTCCGTGGCCATTCTCACATTGTTACTTTATTTGGTGTGGGCTAACACTTTCTCCAAGCTTCAAGATGCACTCCAGAAACACGTTAGCATCATCTCTTGCCCAGTTTGTTAAGTGCTGTATCCCAGAAAAAAATGTTCCCATATTGATAAATTTCTTTATGTTCCATCGACTTTAACCCAAGACATCAGAGTCCATTCCAAATGTCCTCTCCCTGTTCCTGGTAATACTTGGTGAATATGTCCCAAGTCTCCTCTTTCTCCCTCTAACCAAACCCAGCACTTTCCCAGTCAGATGACATAGTGACTCAGCCATAGGTACTAGCCTGGTGGCCAGGAGGGAGATGGGGAAGATCCTGAGAATGACACAAAGTAACTTTGGAGCATTGCCTTCTGCCTCATCTCCAAGGAAGGTGGAGGAAGCATTTGCCTTTAACAGAGAGGAGTGGGCTGTGTCCTCAGCCTCAGAGTTTCAGAAGAAGCTCAGATTGCCCCATCCCATGTCTCAGGATCCCATTCTTTCCCAGCCTACCTAATTTGAGAATTTAACCCTATAGGTAGCTGTGATATACTTTTACGAAGTCCTGTGCCTTGTCTCCAGCTGTCTCTGTCTCAAGGAGGCCTCTGTCTTCCATAGTCACCTTTTAATTGACAGCTAACTATTCTCAGCTTGTTATTGTCTCTCTCCAGAGAATCAATCACCCCTAGCAAATATCATCCAATTTCATTTTCCTTATGTTTGCTCTTTCTTCTATATTTTTAATGTGTCGGATACATTAGTCCCACTAACTTATATCCTACAACTGACACATCATCCTAAATTACCACCAGTGAAAGTTTTAACAATTCCACCACCACCTTGTGCTCAGGGCTGTGTGTCACCCACAAATACCCACCCTAATAATGTGATAGGGCCCTTACGCACTGACAGTGAGAAAGCTAGTGTGACAACTTCCCAATCTCATGACAGCATCTGCTTTCCCAGACCACGCCTGGCACCAATGGCTGCAGGATGAGTTCTCCATGAAGCAGGGAGATGAGTGTGCAAGAAATTTACTGTGGAATGAGCACTCTTGGAATCTACAACTCTGGTGAAAGGAGAGGAAGCAGGATTTACCAGAAGAAGTGGGGCAGCTGTCTCAGCCATCTTTGCAGGGAGCGCAGGAGCTGAGGTGACTCCAGAAAAGTCCCGATTGTGGTGAGGGCATTTACACTCCACACCAACTTCCCTCTGGAAGTCTCTGGGGCCTTAGTTAAGGCAGTTTCCTTCAGCAAAGGGCAAGTCCCAGAAAACACTGACAGCTAAAGGTAGCTGGGCTTTGGCAGTACACTCTGCAGCTGGGGAAGAATCTTTCATCCTTGAAAGGAATCTGGGTTGTACACCACAGCATCCACTTCAGCCAGCATCAAAGTAGAGAATTCAGGAAAAGTAATTATATGATCAAACCCTGCTGTTACTACTTCTCACTGAAGATTCTTTGGGGAAAAAATAAGTAATTAATTAAATTCAATACCTGCCTATTTCTCTTGTATTTTCCATTGTTTTCTCTCCTGCCATCTTTGCCATGGTATCATCATGTCGTTGTCCTCACTCGGCACTACTGCTAGACTCATGTCCCTGAAGCACGGTTATATTTAGGTTCTCGTCCTCCACCAAGAGCCTCCCCTTCTCCCAAAGAATCAATAAAATCCAGCCTTTAGCACTTGCTCCAACCTAATTACAATTAACCTATCGACTCATACACAAGAAAACATACTCTCAAACCACATGGTCTATATTATTGTCCCCCTACCCCACCAAGCACCCAATCTGCATTGTCTCTTCCATGTTTTGTTCATACTGACTACCCTTTTGAAAATCCCTTCCTTCTCCTATTCATCCTTCAAGATGACTCAGGTCAAAATTCACATGGCATTTTAAGGGCAGGCAGTGACCTCTCTTTCCTATGGATTTTGTCACCGGCTCCACCCTAATAATACAGTACCCCTTTAGAAATTCTATACATGTAATCTCTCATCAGCAATCATATCATTCTTCTGCTTTGTAGCTTACCTTTTCACAAAATTAAGCCTTTTCTCCCTGTTTAGAGCACAGATAATTTTAAGGCAAAAACTACTTTGATGTTGTGTGCCTGGGCTCAATAAACCCTAAATGAATGGACATGGGAAAGCACCTGTCACAGGGCAAACACTTGTGCACTTGTTCCTTGAGAACAAAGCCCTCCAAGATTCAGTGTCTCCCAAACTTATGTTTTGCCCTGTCCTAGAAACTGTAGCACTTAACATGATGTCAAATTACATTCCATTCCCACTAGGCCTATTTGTACCAACAGTAGATATTGGTGCATTTACCTTGTGAAAAAAGAAAATCATTCTTACATGTTAGAATTCATGCAGGTCCTTCTTTGTGTGAAAAAGAAAGTAAAAACTCACTTGGTACACATATAATAGCTATGAAAGCCTTTTTTAGCACTTTACCAGTTAGAGGTGCCAGGTACAACATGCCAAGTGGTAAGTGATTAATCCAATGAATAAAAGACAATCATCAAGCACTTAAGGCAGTGTGCCAGTGGGTTTTATGATTATAGCTATTATTCATGTTGAGCACCAAAGTGCTTCAACATTAAGCATTCATATGGAAGAATTTTTCCCATTCTTGATTGCCAATAAAGTTGTGATTTTAATATTTTTTTAATGATTTTTTTCTAAATTTTTCAAGGATTGGAGCAATTGGGTGGATTGAAACCATATTTCACCATTCAATAGTATTCCTTAAGAGCTGCTGAGGTTTCTAATCACGTTATCCCAGACAAGCATGTTCAGAGGACCGGAATCTAGTGCCGTGGATCTCAACTGGGGGAGGTTTTGCCCCCAGAGGACACTGGTCAATGTCTGGTGACAATTTAGTTGTCACAGCTCTGACTGTGAGGGAAAAGGGCCAGGAATTCTCAAGAAACCAAGCCACGTGTATTAAAAACTTTATAGAAGAGGAAATACTAGAGTTATGAAATTAGAAAAGAAAAATCTTATGTCTTCTGTCTCAAAGTTCAGGAGAATAATTTTGCATACAAATGAAAAACGGGAAAGCAATGAAGCTGAATCCCATACAATGTTCATATTAAAAAATAAGACAAAAGTGTAAACTAGAGACAACATAAAAACAAATACTAACATACAGTATGCATTAAAAAGTAGAAGAAAAAAGGGATGAAACATTTAATGTATACTAAAGAAGTTCAGGGCTTCCCTGGTGGCGCAGTGGTTGAGAGTCTGCCTGCCGAGGCAGGGGACGCGGGTTCGTGCCCCGGTCCGGGAAGATCCCACATGCCGCGGAGCGGCTGGGCCCGTGAGCCATGGCCGCTGAGCCTGCGCGTCCGGAGCCGGTGCTCCGCAATGGGAGAGGCCGCAACAGCAAGAGGCCCGCGTACCGCAAAAAAATAAAAAAAATTAAAAATTAAAAAAATTAAAGAAGTGAAGAAAGGAATTAGAAAAACATGAAAACATCAAAGACAAGCAAAGAATATATACCCAACTCCCAGATATTAGGAAGACCAGAGCAAGGGAAAAATAAAAAGCAAATAATCAAATCAAGGTTAAAATTTCCAACAAGTTTATGAAATTAGAATTAAAGAAGGTTTGAAACCCCATATTGAAGGAGTACAACAACACATATCTGGAAAAAATCTACATGTAATATAATTAAGAAATAGTCTAGTAAATTATGGTTGTCATAGGAAAGAAATAGAAAAGAAAAATCCTTCAAGTGAACAGGTAAACAAAGGAGTGAGTTGGAAGGGTGAGAAAATTCAAATTTGATCAATTTCTCAGTAGAAGAAATTGTGAACATTTTTATGATACTTACAAAAAAGACAATATTCTAAAGGTTTTTTTCCACCTAAATGGCTTTTCAAGTATAAACACTGCAGATAAACTGTCTTCCACATGAAAATTTTCAGGGAATATGTTTCCCAGAAATCTTCCAGAGAATGAGTACTTGATAAGTAAAATGATTAAAGAATTATTGACGTAAATAATGTTAAATATACATTCATATGTAGAAGAGAATAAAATAGGAACAGAAAAGAGTAGAGATTATATAATGGCTATAGCTTTATTTAAATTGGAAATAAATTTTAAATAAAATTAATAAAATAAAAAAATTAACATTTGCAGTAATCAAATGGGTGAGTTTTGTGTTGCCATCCTGGGAATGTGTTTCGTGTAATGTAGAAAAAAGCAAAAAATAATTATATCACATTTTTATAATATCTCCCTTTGGGTCCTTGAGAACCATGATTCCTTGTGGGAGAAATGGAATAAAAGATGTGAACTGAAGAGTTATGTACATACTGTGGAGTCTAGCATTTAAACTGGGGATAGCAATTTGAACTCATGATGTATTTTGTCTCCAAAAACATGTATTTTATACCAATGAAAAGCCTTTCCTAGCTCTGTCCACATAGAAGACCTAGGAAAAATAACATATCTGGTGTCAGTTATTGTCTCCGTCAGCCAGATTGAAATGCCATTTCCTAGTAAAATGAAACAAGTCTTTTTAGAAAAATGACTGATTTCAAGTCTGGAATAGAAAATGGACCAAAGAAGCTTAGAAAACCTTATTTTAAATTATACACACTAGGGCTTCCCTGGTGGCGCAGTGGTTGAGAGTCCACCTGCCGATGCTGGGACACGGGTTCGTGCCCCGGTCCGGAAGGATCCCACATGCCGCGGAGCAGCTGGGCCCGTGAGCCATGGCCGCTGGGCCTGTGCGTCCGGAGACCGTGCTCCGCAACGGGAGAGGCCACAACAGTGAGAGGCCCGCATACAGCAAAAAAAAAATTATACACACTTATGAGATGCTATTGACATGTCATAGTTGCTAAGTGTCTCTGCAGCAGTCTTCTCCAGCCTAAATATCCTACTGCTGAGGTAGAGAAACCCCGATCTGGAGCAAAGTGAGATTTTCTATTATTTTACTCACGTACCAAATGAAAGGAAATGCATTCTTCCTCTGGGACGAAGACTTACTGTAACTTCAGTTTAAAATTAGTTAATTAGGGCTTCCCTGGTGGCTCAGTGGTTGAGAGTCCGCCTGCCGATGCAGGGGACGCGGGCTCGTGCCCCAGTCCGGGAAGATCCCCCATGCCGCGGAGCGGCTGGGCTCGTGAGCCATGGCCGCTGGGCCTGCGCGTCCGGAGCCTGTGCTCCGCAACGGGAGAGGCCACAGCAGTAAGAGGCCCAAGTGCCGCAAAAAAAAAAAAAAAAATTACTTAATTATGTATACCTGAAGGCAAGAACAGATTTATGAGGCAATGATAACAAAGTTTCACCTAAAATTTTGTCTAGGAATGTTTTTTTTCAGGCAAGGCAAATCATGCCACACAGTGATATGGAATTAAAACCTCAGCAAATTTTGCTTTAGTTTCTTTTACTCCAAGGACTTTAATAGTTCCATAATAACTTCCTGTTATCACGGTTGAAGCTACACAGCACATTTTGAAGCCCTTTGCTCTCCCAGGGATGAAATTGTGCAAGACATTGTTATTATTACCATTTGGATCCTTTAAATGTATTCCAACCCAGTGGTGCCTAGAATCTGCTGCACTGTAATTATTCCTGTGGTTACAACCTGTTCATCACTCCTTGCAACTTCCATTCACCACCGAGTGCTCTCAGCCTGGCTTTACGCTTTCAGTGTGTTTCAAGTACAGAAATGTAGACTGAACATCTGCTCTATTTCTGTAATCCAAGTGTTCTCTGATGAAGTGACAGCTCAGAGCCACTACCATTACATAGCTTCCTAAAAGCCATTTATAAGGCCCTTTCAATAAACAGAACTACATATTGTTCTTCCAATAAGAAGAGATATGTCTTCTGATCGCTGAACAAAAAAGATAAGCACAGTCATCTGTTTCTGTTATATGTTTCATTTGCAGCAAATTTCCCCAATGTTTATATCAATAAGATTTTCAGAAAGGAAAACAAAAGGAGAAACACAACCAAAAAATTTGCAGAATGTGACTACACACAATGCTCAGTATTATTTTTAATAATAATTAATGATGGTAGGTAATAAAATATTTCATGATGTGGGGAAATCTACTTATATATAAGAAATTGCTATAAGATAGAAAAATGAGTTCTTGCATTTCTTCTCTGGAGAAAAAAAACAATAAAATAATAGTCAAACTAATAAATAATGTTAATTTCTACACAGGTTCTTCATGAGCTCTTATTTCATGCTAAACAGGGTGTCAGAGTGTAGTACATTGGATTTATTCATGAAGAATCTGTGCCTGGTGTGTAGACTGTATGAAACTGATAAGGAAAATGTGACCAGGAAAGAGTGATGAAGCAGTTTTATTTCAACAAACCAAATGACAATATAGCCAGATAAAGAAGACAAAATTAAGATAATACCAGCTTCTGGTTGTACAGTTTGATAAATCTCTGGATATTGATGACAAATGAAATGGAGAATGGGATATTAGTCAAAGGTATGCCCATGAATATTAGTAAGAATTTTTTTTTTTTTTTTTTTTTTTGGTGTTGCTTCTGTTATAATGGTTCAAATTGCTAAAGGAACTTCGGCAAAATCAGAGACCTTGAAATTCCCTATGGAAAGGCTTCCCTGGATCCTATTTATACTGTAGGTTTTAGGTGGTCATGCAAAATACAAAAGAGTGTCACCTCTAATGGAAGAGGACTTTTTTAAAATCAATAGGCAAGTTTGTAATTATTAATCCATTATTCTGTAGATAAACTACCTTGAGAAACTTCCATGATCTCTCTGCTTTCCAGTTTCTTCATATGTAGAAGTACACATTATTTAACAAACATTTATTGAGTTCCTTCTAGGTAGTGTGCATTAATACATAAGAGGAAAGAAGATACAGTGTCTTTCCTGCTCTCAAATTATGATGAAATCTATTTGTCATTTGAACATTGCAAGATGAAGTATTGATTAGAAAATCATCCTGAGGACTTCCCTGGTGGCGCAGTGGTTAAGAATCCAATCTGCCTGCCAATGCAGGGGACACGGGTTCAATCCCTGGTCTGGGAAGATCCCACATGCTGCAGAGCAGCTAAGCCTGTGCGCCACAACTACTGTGCCCGCATGCCACAACTACTGAAGCCCACACACCTAGAGCCCATGCTCCACAACAAGAGAAGCCACCGCAATGAGACGCCCGCACACCACAATGAAGAGTAGCCCCTGCTCTCTGAAACTAGAGAAAGCCCGTGCACAGCAACGAAGAAACACCACAGCCAAAAAGTAAATAAATAAATAAAGGTATTTTTAAAAGAAAAGAAAATCATC
This sequence comes from Platanista minor, assembly GCA_004363435.1. Lineage (NCBI taxonomy): Eukaryota > Metazoa > Chordata > Mammalia > Artiodactyla > Platanistidae > Platanista > Platanista minor. Next base: position 60,170 of record RJWK010002946.1, read on the forward strand.
CTGAAAGTATCAAAACAAAAGTATATAAAGCAAAGAGAAAGTGCCCTAAGGTCGGCAGTGCAGGTCACTTATGTAATTGATTATTACATTTTTCAAATCAAACACAAACATTCCTACTGGTTTATTTTTTATTTAATTTTTTTAACATCTTTATTGGAGTACAATTGCTTTACACTGGGGTGTTAGTTTCTGCTGTATAAAAAAGTGAATCAGCTATACATATACATAAATCTCCATATCCCCTCCCTCTTGCATATCCCTCCCACCCTCCCTACCCCACCCCTATAGGGGGTCACAAAGCACAGAGCTGATCTCCCTGTGTTATGCGGTTGCTTCCCACTAGCTATCTATTTTACATTTGGTAGTGTATATATGTCCGTGACACTCTCTCACTTCGTCCCAGCTTACCCTTCCCACTCCCTGTGTCCTCAGGTCCATTCTCTATGTCTGCGTCTTTATTCCTGTCCTGCCCCTAGGTTCTTCATAACCATTCCTTTTTTTAGATTCCATATATATGTGTCAGCATACGGTATTTGTTTTTCTCTTTCTGACTTACTTCACTCTGTATGACAGTCTCTATGTCCATCCACCTCACTACAAAAAACTCAATTTCGTTTCTTTTTATGGCTGAGTAATATTCCATTGTATACATGTGTCACATATTCTTTATCCATTCATCTGTTGATGGACACTTAGGTTGCTTCCATGTCCTGGCTATTGTAAATAGAGCTGCAATGAACATTGTGGTACATGACTCTTTTTGAATTATGGTTTTCTCAGAGTATATGCCCAGTAGTGGGATTGCTGGGTTGAATGGTAGTTTTATTTTTAGTTTTTTAAGGAACTTCCATACTGTTCTCCATAGTGGCTGTATTAATTTACATTTCCATGAACAGTGCAAGAGGGTTCCCTTTTATCCACACGCTCTCCAGCATTTATTGTTTGTAGATTTTTTTGATGATGGCCATTCTGACCAGGGTGAGGTGATACCTCATTGTAGTTTTGATTTGCATTTCTCTAATGATTAGTGATGCTGAGCATGCTTTCATGTGTTTGTTGGCAATCTGTATATCTTCTTTGGAGAAATGTCTATTTAGGTCTTCTGCCCATTTTTGGATTGGGTTGTTTGCTATTTTGATATTGAGCTGCATGATCTGCTTGTAAATTTTGGAGATTAATCCTTTGTCAGTTAATTCATTTGCAAATATTTTCTCCCATTCTGAGGGTGGTCTTTTCATCTTGTTTATGGTTTTCTTTGCTGTGCAAAAGCTTTAAAGTTTCATTCGGTCCCAGCTGTTTACTTTTGTTTTTATTTCCATTTCTCTAGGACATGGGTCAAAAAAGATCTTGCTGTGATTTATGTCATAGAGTGCTCTGCCTATGTTTTCCTCTGAGAGTTTTTTTGTTTTTTTTTTTTTTTGGTACGCGGGCCTCTCACTGTTGTGGCCTCTCCCGCTGCAGAGCACAGGCTCCGGACGCGCAGGCTCAGCGGCCATGGCTCACAGGCCCAGCCGCTCCGCGGCATGTGGGATCTTCCCAGACCGGGGCACGAACCCGTGTCCCCTGCATTGGCAGGCGGACTCTCAACCACTGCGCCACCAGGGAAGCCCCCTCTGAGAGTTTTGTAGTGTCTGGCCTTACACTTAGGTCTTTAATCCATTTTGAGTTTATTTTTGTGTATGGTGTTAGGGAGTATTCTAATTTCATTCTTTTACATGTAGCTCTCCAGTTTTCCCAGCACCACTTAGTGGAGATCCTGTCTTAACTCCATTGTATATTCTTTCCTCCTTTATCAAAAATAAGGTGACCATATGTGCATGGGTTTAACCTCTGGGCTTTCTATCCTATTCCATTGATCTATATTTCTGTTTTTGTGCCAGTACCATACTGTCTTGATTATTGTAGCTTTGTAGTATAATGTGAAGTCAGGGAGCCTGATTCCTCCAGCACCATTTTCCTTTCTGAAGATTGCTTTGGCTATTCAGAGTCTTTTGTGTTTCCATAAAAATTGTGAAATTTTTGGTTCTACTTCTGTGAAAAATGCCATAGGGATTGATAGGGATTGCATTGAATCTGTAGATTGCTTTGGGTAGTAGAGTCATTTTCACAATGTTGATTCTTCCATTCCAAGAACATGGTATATCTCTCCATCTATTTGTATCATCTTTCATTTCTTTCATCAGTGTCTTATAGTTTTCTGCATACAGGTCTTTTGTCTCCTAAGGTAGGTTTAGTCCTAGGTATTTTATTCTTTTTGTTGCAATGGTAAATGGGAGTGTTTCCTTAATTTCCCTTTCAGATTTTTCATCATTAGTGTATAGGAATGCAAGAGACTTCTGTGCATTAATTTTGTATCCTGCTACTTTACCAAATTCATTGATTAGCTTTAGTAATTTTCTGGTAGCATCTTTAGGATTCTCTCTGTATAGTATCATGTCATCTGCAAACAGTGACAGTTTTACTTCTTTTCCAATTTGGATTCCTTTTATTTCTTTTTCTTCTCTGATTGCTGTGGCTAAAGCTTCCAAAACTATGTCAAATAAGAGTGGTGAGAGTGGGCAACCTTTTCTTTTTCCTGATCTTAGAGGAAATGGTTTCAGTTTTTCACCACTGAGGACGATCTTGGCTGTCGGTTTGTCATATATGGCCTTTATTATGTTGAGGTAAGTTCCCTCTATGCCTACTTTCTGGAGAGTTTTTTTTATCATAAATGTGTGTTGCATTTTGTCAAAAGTTTTTCTGCATCTATTGGGATGATCATATGGTTTTTCTCCTTCAGTTTGTTACTATGGTTTATCACATTGATTGATTTGCATATATTGGAGAATCTTTCATTCCTGGGATAAACCCCACTTGATCATGGTGCATGAGCCTTTTAATGTGCTGTTAGATTCAGTTTGCTAGTATTTTGTTGAGGATTTTTGCATCTATGTTCATCAGTGATATTGGCCTGTAGTTTTCTTTCTTTGTGACATCCTTGTCTGGTTTTGGTATCAGGGTGATGGTGGCCTCGTAGAATGAATTTGAGAGTGTTCCTCCCTCTGCTATATTTTGGAAGAGTTTGAGAAGGATAGGTGTTAGCTCTTCTCTAAATGTTTGTTAGAATTCGCCCGTGAAGCCATCTGGTCCTGGGCTTTTGTTTGTTGGAAAATTTTTAATCACAGTCTCAATTTCAGTGCTTATGATTGGGCTGTTTATATTTTCTATTTCTTCCTGGTTCAGTCTCAGAAGGTTGTGCTTTTCTAAGAATGTGTCCATTTCTTCCAGGTTGTCCATTTTATTGGCATAGAGTTGCTTGTAGTAATCTCTCATGATCTTTTGTATTTCTGCAGTGTCAGTTGTTACCTCTCCTTTTCCATTTCTAATTCTATTGATTTGAGTCTTCTCCCTTTTTTTCTTGGTGAGTCTGGCTAATGGTTTATCAGTTTTGTTTATCTTCTCCAAGAACCAGCTTTCAGTTTTATTGATCTTTGCTATAGTTTCCTTCATTTCTTTTTCATTTATTTCTGATCTGATCTGATCTTTATTATTTCTTTCCTTCTGCTAACTTTGGGGTTCTTTTGTTCTTCCTTCTCGAATTGCTTTAGGTGTAAGGTTAGGTTGTTTATTTGAGATAGTTCTTGTTTCTTGAGGTAGGACTGTATTGCTATAAACTTTCCCTTCCTATTGGTTTATTACTGGCCAGGTTCTAAGTACCTCACCATAAATGCTGTAAAATACCACCTTTCATGTAAACATCATTCAGGTATGTAACAGAGCAGCAGTGAAGTGAAAGTGGAATGAACATTGACTAATGAACATGGACTAATTGTCATGTAACTGAAAGTGGGGTCCAGCTACTCGCTGCTCAAAAGCCATTAAAGGGGCAAGACTGGTGGAAAGGAAAGTTTGCTTTATTTTGGATGCCAGTAACCCTGGGGGGGTGGGGGAGAATGGACTCTTGTCCAAATGCTGTCACCCACACCCCACTGATAATCAGTGGGCAAGAGCTGTTTTAGGCATAGGGAGGGGACTACATGCAGAAACAGCACAGTCAGCTCTGACAGTCATCTTGAAATTGTTCATGCAGTGGTCAGTCCAGCATCATCTTGATTAAGTACAGTTAATCTTCAGTTCCAGGGTCAGTTCATTCCTGTTTCCTTGAGGCCAATTCTCGGAATTGTGGCAGCGTACATCATGGCTATAGTCTGGCCATAATGTAGTTAGCTTTTTCCACCTGGCAGGGGTTTCAGTATCTATAAGACAGCTCACAGGATATGGCTCAGAATATTACCTATAGCCCTTGAGAAGGAAGGGCTAAAAGTCCTTGACTTTGCTTCCTGACTAAACTATTATTGTTTTGTCCTGTTTGACTGCTTTTCTTTGGTTCTGCATTTTCTCACTTCTTTGATTAAATCTATTCTTTGGCTAAAGTTTTTCTACAGACAAAAGGCAGGCTGAAGACATGGGGGCATAGACCATAGGGCCCTGCTCCATTTCAATCATGGTTAAAAGGCATCGAGGACAAAGGTGGGGGGCAAATTGGGAAAGGGGAACAAGCGATTGCTGGCTTCTCTCCCTCGCATGAATCCACTGCTCCTTTGTCTAAAGTTCATGAGTCACTCTGAGCATTACCTGGCTGTGAGTTAAATGCTGTCCAAAACTTGTCAAAGGCTGGCTTGAGACCTTTGATAACAGAGAGGAAAGTTAAGCAGCCTCTTAAGTACACATTCTTCCAGATTCTACAAGTTCATCCAGAGACAGATTACCAGACAGTAAACATTCAATTCTATAAGCGAGCAGGACCCTATGAGGCCTTCCCAGAATAGACCCCGCCCATCTCCTCTGCCTGCTTTTTGTAGAAAACCTTTCGTCAAAGAATGCATTTGATCAGAGAAGTGAGAAAATGCAGAAAGGAAAACAATCAAGTAAGACAAGATAATAATAGTTTAGCCATTAAACAAATTAAAGAACATTTAGTTCTTCCTCCAGGACTATAGATAATATTCTGAGCCATGTCCTTTGAGCTGTTTTGCATATACTGAAACTCCTACCGGGTGGAAGAAGTTAACTGTATGCTGCCCACAAGCACATAGACCCCAGACCTGTTGGAACCAGGAGATTGATGATGCTGACTCCTGATTTCCTCACCACCAACCAATCAGAAGAATGCCCATGAGTTCACCATGCCCTGCTCCTTGAACACTACAATACTCCTCACTACCCCCTCCAGGTAGGACACACAGTCTTAAGGGCATTAGTCTGCCATGGCCCCCTTTGCCTGGCAAAGCAATAAAGCTATTCTTTTCTACTTCACCCAAAACTCTGTGTTTCTATTCAGCACCAGCAAACAGAGGCCAAATTTCAGCAACAACAATTCTATTCTCTTCCCTCTCTACAAGAGTTCAATCCATGAGTTAAAATATGATATACTCTCAACACACAGAGAATACACATTGATGTAAGAAAGGTCATTTAAAGGTTTTTCTCTATAATCTTTGAAATCGTTCATAAACTAATCTTTTCTCAACAACCCCTAAATCTGGGATTCTCACTGACCTGGGATATTTAACTGTATTTCAGTGAATCCATGACCTCCCCAAAATTTAATGCAAAAAGTATTGCTTCTGGGCCAGATTGGGATGGATCTAGTGCTTTCATCATCTTCCTGAAAGAGTCTGTAATTGCTTAAAATCGTGAACAACTCACTCCCTGCACTTCTTGGAAGTCCTAGATTTAGAAGAAGAATGTTATACTCTAAGCAGGATTTGTCCCTAAATAATCTTCCTCATGGTTCAGAGTCATAAATATCACGCTACATTTCTTCCCACAGTGAGAGTAATAGTAGTTTTCATGTTATATATCTATGTCTGTGGGGTGTAGTTGAGATAGGAAGAAGCCTCACCACTGATGGTCAAGTTACCATGTAATTACAAGTTGCGACAGATTTCTGGGTTACTTGGCTTGGATGTATGAGCAAGAGGTTGGGAGAGACACAGCTGGAATTCTGACTTGATCCACCTTATTTTAGAGGAAGCAGTACATAATTATATCCTAATCGCTGATCATGAATCCAGCTCCAGACCCTATTCAGGAAGGCTGCCATTATTACATTTGCATGCTCCTCCAGCCTCAGAAAGTCAGTCAAGACTACAGCTTTTCTCCTTTGGATCAGCATGACCTTACACCAGATGTCTCCTCAATTTCTTGCCTCAATATCCCAATTTACTCCAAGAATATTTAGCAAAGAAGCTATTTTCTAACTCCACGGAGTGCCCCTCACTATTAAAGGTTAACAGTCCAGTAGCCTCTCCAGAGAAGTTTGGAACTGGCTAAGGTCAAGAGTGGTTTCCACAGGAATGAAGTAGGGCTACATCTGTACTTCATTCTCTTCAAACTTTATTTTGATTTACAATGTTGCGTTACTTTCTGGTGTACAGCAAAGTGGTTCAGTTATACATATACATACATATTTTTTCATATTTTCTGTTATGGTTTATTACAGGATATTGAATATAGTTCCCTGTGCTATACAGTAGGACATTATTGTTATGATATATATGGTGTATAGGTGTATACACTACACGCACTATAGTGGTGTATACCTGTTAATCCTAAACTCTTAATTTATCCCCCTCCCCTACCCCACTATCCCCTTTGGTAACCATAGGTTTGTTTTCTATGTTTGTGAATCTGTCTTTATTTCATAAATAATTTCACTTGTGTCATGTTTTAGATTCCACATGTAAGTGATATAATACGGTATTTGTCTTTCTCTGTCTGACTTACTCACTTAGTATGATAATCTCTAGGTCCATCCATGTTGCTGCAAATGGCATTATTTCATTCTTTTTAA
>RJWK010002947.1:0-36331 GCA_004363435.1 Platanista minor
AATCAATTATACATATACATATGTTCCCATATCTCCTCCCTCTTGCGTCTCCCTCCCTCCCACCCTCCCCATCCCACCCATCCAGGTGATCACAAAGCACTGAGCTGATCTCCCTGTGCTATGCGGCTGCTTGCCACTAGCGATCTATTTTACGTTTGGTAGTGTACATATGTCCATATTCTTATTTTTTTAGCTAAATAAGTGATCTGTTTTTGCAATGTGTTGCCAAATTGCTCTTCAGAAACAAACATATAATCCCCAGCAGCATGTGAATGCTTTCACCAAAAACTGGGTAGTATGAGCTTAAAATATACACACACTTAAAACAGTTTACCTCTCTCTTGAAAATTTTGCTAATTTGATAGATGAAAACAAACAAACAGAACCTCCTTGTTCTCTTAGGAGAATTTCTGCGCTTCTTTGCAAGGTTGAGGCAGAGCCAGTGGCGTGGTTGGGCGTGTGCTTGCCAGACTCTGGCTGCCCAGGTTCAGCTCCTGACTCTGCCACTTACCCTTTTTTGTTTGTTTGTTTGTTTTTTGTTGTTCTTTGTTTGTTTGTTTGGTACGCGGGCCTCTCACTGTTGTGGCCTCTCCCGTTGCGGAGCACAGGCTCCAGACGCTCAGGCTCAGCAGCCACGGCTCACGGGCCCAGCCTCTCCGCGGCATGTGGGATCTTCCCAGACCAGGGCACGAACCCACGTCCCCTGCCTTGGCAGGCGGACTCTCAACCACTGCGCCACCAGGGAAGCCCTGCCACTTACCCTTTTGAGTGACCCTGGGCAAGTCACTTCACCTCCCTGAGCCTCAGTGTCACCCCCTGTAAAATGAATATAATCTCACCTACCTCACAGTGTTGGTGGGAAAAGCACTAAGAAAGTAGCCCCAGGAGGAGATGCTATTGTTAGTTTCTGGCCATGGCTTTCTCCTCTGTGAATACATGATTGGTATCCTTAGCTCATTTTTTCTTGGAATGGAGACATCGAATTGTAATTCCTGAAGGATACCCAGGCTCACTCTGCTGCCTCCACCCCCAGGGGGAGTTTTTCAGCCTGGCTCACCGCAGGCTCCCTCCCTTTGCCCCGCTGGCGCTGACCCTTCCCACCGACCACAACCGCATGGTGTACCTGGGCATCTCCGAATATCTTTTCAACACGGCCGGGCTCGTGTATCAAGAGGCTGGAGTCCTGAATCTGACCCTCAGCAGTGACATGGTAAGGCCATGTAGAGGTAGATGTGTGAAGAGCTCTGGGCTCAGAGTGCAGTAGACGGTCTGGATCTAAGTCTTGGTTCACAGTTGGGGAGATCAAGGTCTGGACTCTAGAGTCAACCAGACCTGAGTTAAAATCCCGGCTCCCCTCTTTTCCAGCTGGGTGACCTTAGGTGGTTATTCAGCCTCTCAGAACCTCGGTTTCCTCTATTTCCTCCAAAGGGTGTAATGAGGGTTAAATGAGATATGAATGCTTGTGCAGCCCCAGCACAGGTTTATCAGCATGGAGGAAGTCCTCTGAATACTAACAGGAACAGCCAACATTGACTGAGTACTTGCCATGTGTTGGTCTGTAATCCAGCCTTATCATCATATCACCATTATCATCATCATCCTCATTGTATATTTGTGGCTGAGTCCTGCTCTGGGCCTCAGTCTACCCATCTGTAAGATGAGGAAACGACCATCTTCTCCAGAGTCTAGGGGCAATCTGATCCCACCCTGGTCACCACCCACACGGGGTTCCTCCTACGCTGCTCCCCGAAGAGATGCCAGATCCTCCCTCTCTGTAGAGGCACCAAAGGGATGCTGACTCCGACATGTCCCCACTGTGGAAATAAAGAAAGACCACCCGAGTGAGAACTCTTCAGAGCAAGGGAGTCAACCTCTATCATTTGAGTTTGGCAGAGACTCGAAGGCAGACAAGGGCAAGAAAGCTTTATAGTGAAAAAAACGGAGGGCTTCAGCTAGGCTCTTATGGAGGTTGTCTGTGTGGGGAAGCTGGAGGTGGGCTAACAGGAGCCGGGCAGCCCATGTGATTGGTTTGAGGAGCATATTTGACTTTTTCAATGCAAAAAATAGGGAAGCTGGCAGTCACTGATCATGCCCTGACCATTCTGGGTCGGCATTCTATTGTCATATGTGGTCTGGCCATGGCCTGTTTGTATATTCAGCCTCTCACCCCTCATATGGAATTTGCCACCCAATCTGTAACATAATCTTCCAAGATCCTTTTCTCTTCTCTCACTACAGTTACCAAAGGAATCCAAGTTCCTCCTGACAACAAAATCCTTTGGAACCCTCATACCCCAGGTGAGAAAGGATCTGCTCCCCTTTAGTCAGCTCAGTGAGGAGGCCTGGGGGAGCTAAGTAGGACAGGGCTCTGCTGAGTGGCCTGCCGAGAGCACCCCTCTCCAGAGCCAGAGGCAACCCAGCCCGAGAGTATGGAAAGAGCTTTGTGCACCCCATCCCCAGTACAGAGAAAGGCTCCAAGCACCCACGTGACCAGGTGTGATGGTAGATGCTGAGGGCTCATCCATACAACAAATATTCATTGAGTGCCCACCACATTTCTGGGGCCCTGTGCTGGGCATCCAGCAAAACAGACCATATCCCTGCCTTCCTGGAGCTCCAGTCCAGTGGAGAGAGAAAATTATTGTTAGACACCCAAAACAATAAAAAAGAAAATGCAGACTGTGATAAGTGAAGCCAACACTAATTGGCTGAAGTTGATGAAGTCACTTCAGACAAGGCAGCGGGGGAAGGCCTCTCAGTCTGCTTGGGCTGCCATAAGGAAATGCCACAGACCAGCTGGCTTAAACAACAGAAATTTATTTCTCACAGTTTTGGCGGCCAAGAAGTCCAAGAGCAAGGTGCCAGCAGATTCAGTTTTTGGTGAGGGCTCTCTTCCTGGCTTGTAGATGGCTGCCTTCTTGCTGTGTCCTCAGATGGCCTTTCCTCTGAGCACATGGAGAAAGAGCAAGAAAGCTCTGGTGTCTCTTCTTATTAGAACAGTAATCCAGTTGGACCAGGCCCCAGTCTGATGACCTCATTTAACCTTAATTACTTCCTTAGGGCCCCATCTCCAAATACAGCCACACTGTGGGTTAGGGCTTCAGTACATGAATTTGCGGGGGACAGTGGGGGGATGGGGAGACACAAACTTTCAGTCCATAATGGCCTCTTCGGTGGTGGCACTTCCAGAAATTTCTATACAGGAGGTACGGGTGTAGAGGAGGTGTGACTGGTAGGGGGCCAGGGGAATCTTCTTGAAGCTTCATTTGCATAACAATAGCATTCTTTTTACTCAGACTGTGAGTTTACCCGGGGGAGGATTGGAGGCAAGCTGAGATGGGGGTGTTGCCAAAGCTCTCCTCTGTTCCCCCTTGAAGCCACCACTGCTCTCTAGACTTGAAGGAAGGAAAAGAGCGAAGCTAGGGAAGAATACAGGACAAGCATTCAGGGAGAGGGAACAGAGAGTGCAAAGCGTTTGAGATGGGAAGAGAGCAGGTCGTATTTGAGGAAGAGAAGTCCCTTGTGGCTGGAGTTAAAGGGCAAGAGGTAGAAGCATGGGGCGTGAGGTTGGCAGGGTACCAAGTGCTGAATTATGCAGTATTTACGATTTATTCCAAAGGCAATGGGAAGACATTGGTGGTGTTTATGCAGGACCAGGACAAGATTGGATTTAGAAACATTTTAGTAAAATTGCCCCTTTTGTCGGTTGTCCCTGCTGGGGGCTGCAGGTGGCTAAGATGTTCCCTGACATGAATGTGCAGCTCCTCATCTGGGCCTCCTCCCCACCGAACATTGCCGTGTGCCCCACCGGCCTTGACCTCACCTTTGTCCTGGATACCCAGGCCGTTGCTGTCCTCCCAGGCTCCTCCTTGGCACCCCTCTTCCTGCTTGAGATGGTAAGCTGCTCCCAGGTGAGAGCAGATGGGAAGCCCTAGACAGGGCCAAGAGCATGGCCCTCAGAGTCACAGGGACCAGTGTGAATCCTGCCCAGACTCAAACCTGGACTGTGTGTGTTTCCAGGGCCTGAGACTGAAGCCACTGTCCTACTGCTTCTGACTTCTACCGGCATTCATTCATTCCATCGCAGGCTTGAAATATGAGTACTATTTCCAATTCATTCACTTGTATCTTTGGTCATTCAATTATGTATTTGTGGATTTGTTCATTCATTTATTCATTCAATTATTCATTTGTCTGCTATCTTGAAATATACTATATCTTTGCTGGTTCATACATACATTCATCTATTGCATTATTCATTTACTTATGCCTTTGTTCAATTGATCATTAATTTGTATATTTGTTCATTCATTCCTTTATCATTTATTCATCCATGCATATCTTTATTCTGTCCTTTGTGAGTTTAATCCTTCACTTATTCAAGTATTTATTCCATGATTGACTTGTGCATTCATTCATTTGATCACTCTGTCACACCGCAAGCATTTGGTGGCACCCACTCTGGCAACTGAAGGTGAGGGCCAGATTCTCCCCACCAGGAGGTACTCAGGTCTGCCCAGTCTCAGGCTGAGGCCCATTTTCCCCACTTTGAAGATTCAGTGGGTTCTGAGGGGGTTGCCCAAGGCCACACAGACAGTGGGCAGGAAAGCTGAAGTTGGGAGTCTTGGTTTCCTGACTCAGTAAACATTCGTCGTATGAATGAATGAATGAACGTCTGTGAGAATAGGGCTGGCCTGGACTCCAGCCCCACAGCCTCTCTCCCACAGTCCATGGGAGTGGCCTGGGAACACTGAAATGGTCTCAGAAGCAGGGGGAGAAAATGGTAATTGGTTGACAGGCCAGGACTCATGGACAAGCACAAAGTTTGCAAAAGGAAGAGTCCTCTCCTCTGTGCGTCCCGCAGGTCTGACCCAATAAACAATCCCATATTGCCGAGCCTTTTGAAGCTTACCTTCCGGTCTTGGAGGCTTCGCAGAGTCCCCATCCCCTGGGTCAGGGGCCTTCACTTCCTGGATTATTTCTTTGCAGAATGTGAACGTTTCTGTGGATATTGGTGCCAGGTCCGACAGACTTGTTGGAGAACTCAAGTTGGACAAGTAAGTGGGCCTGTGGGCACGCGAGGAGGGGGCTGCCCATCTGTTCTTGGTACCCGTGGGCTAGCAATGACCTTACAACGTGCCAAGCTTTCCTGTTCATCCATCACATTTAAGCCTCAAACAGCGCGTGGTGGGCACAATATCCGCATTTTGCAGACAGTGAAACTGATGCTCAGAGATGAAGTGACCTGAGACCACACATTATAGGGTGACCAACCATCTCGGTTTGTCTGCAGTGTCCCAGTTTTAGCACTGAAAGCCCTGCAGCCCAGGTCCCCCCCCCCCCGCCCCGCCCCATCCTAGGCCCACTCGTGGCTGGGCAGTGCCAGCTGATGAATCTGCTTCAGCCCCCAGCCACTCCACGTCCCTGGCCTTTCTTGGCACTTGGAAAACACTTCAACTTCTTCACACCCTTACTTGGGACTTCGTCAGCCATCTCCTGCTGGGAGACTCTGGAATCTGTGCCTGGGTTGGAATCCCAGCAGAGGAGGTTGTGGTTAGGGATGTGGGCTCTGAGGTTGAGCCTGTTACCTTGGAAGCGCAGCTCACCTTTGGCAAGCACTGAACTCGCCAAACTTCAGTCAGTTTCTCTGGCTGGTAAAATAAGCCCAATAACTGTTCTTTGCCAACAGCATCATTTTGAGGGTGAAATGAGGTATTAATATGTGTGCTTAGAACACTTCGAGGGGTACAATAAGCAAGAGGAAAAGAGAAAGACAGAGGGGCACACAGAAAAAGAAAAAAAAAATCAGAAATGAGGGAGAGTCAGAAAGAGACAGAGAGAGGGCTTCCCTGGTGGCGCAGTGGTTGAGAGTCCTCCTGCCGATGCAGGGGACACGGGTTCGTGCCCCGGTCCGGGAAGATCCCACATGCCGCGGAGCGGCTGGGCCCGTGAGCCATGGCCGCTGAGCCTGCGCGTCCGGAGCCTGTGCTCCGCAACGGGAGAGGCCACAACAGCGAGAGGCCCGCGCACCGCAAAAAAAAAAAAAAAAAAAAGAAAGAGACAGAGAGAGACAAAGGAAGGGAGGGAGAGACGCAGAGAAAGAGAGAGTGAGAGCAAGACGGACAGACAGATGGAGAGACATATTAACAGGAGAGACAGAGAGACACAAAAGGAGGAAAGAGGAGAGAGAGACAAGCAGATACACAGAGATCAAGAGTGAGGGAGATGCACAGAGTCGATGCTGTAACCCCCACATTCCAACTGGGCATCTACATCTTCATCACTTTCACACTGTTTAAATTGAGTGTTGAACCCACATTCCTCCCCATTTCTGCCTTCTCTCTGGCACAGAGCTGTCCTTCTTAACCTTGAGTTTGGCTCCTGAGGTTTACATGCTGCTTATTTCTCCTGGCATCATTTTGACAAGTGTTACTGCTTTAGAAACATGTGGATTTAATTTTCCTGGAAACACCCATGGGCCTCTCAAGTAGAGGAGCTGGGGAAAATAGAGCTGGGTGATGGCTGAACACAGACTTTCTAAAATATGCAGGGATGGGGGTGGTGAGAGTCCATAGGGCAAGAGTTTTCAAACTTTGTAGGGCACTGGAGACAACAAAAGCTTTGACATTAGGGAGACCTGTTTGAGATTCTACTTGGCTGATTGTTAGCTGTATGACCTTGGGCAGATTGCTTGACTTCTCTGAGTGTCAGGGACCTCATGTGTAAAATGGGAGTGTGATGGCCCTTGGCTCTTGGGTATTACAGGAATTCAATGGGATAAAGCAACCAACATAGCAAATGACAGGGGTTCAATAAATAGCCATTTATTTACCTGTCTCCTAGATCATTGTTAAGATGCCATAAAGTCTGTAAATATGGGATTGTTTATTGGCTCAAATAATTGAAAAGTCCAAGGGTTTCAGGCAAGGGTGGACCCAAGTGCTCAAATGATATCCTTACAACCCTGACTCTCTTGATCTCTTGGCTTTACTATCCCTTACACTGGCTTCATTTCCCAGCAGGCTGTCACCAAGTGATGGCAAAAATTGTTTCCAGCATCTCCCTAATTTTGCTGGAGAAAAGAGAATACCTCACTTCCAATATTTCCAGCAGAAGTCCTGGGACCAACTCTCATTGGACCAGCATGGGCTAGAGGTCAATCCTTGAAGCAATCACTGTGGCAGGGGAGATAGACTCTGCCCTTTGGCCAGCCCACCCCAGAACCCAGCATTAATAATGTAGGGAATGGGTGACCGTCCAAAAGGAAAAATCAGGGGGCTGTCACCATAGAAAGGGGGAATGGATACAGGATGGGAACACCAGACAGCATCCACCAGAGTGGGCCCCTTCTCCCCAGCAACTGAACTCTAATATGAGTCAGGCTAATGGCGGTCTCAACTTCCCCCTCCCCTTCTCACAGGCTGCTCCTGGAACTGAAACACTCCGACATCGGCCCCTTACCGGTGAGTCTGAGGCCGTTGGTGGCTCCTTCCTTCCTCTGATCTTGAGATAACTGTCCTGAGGGCACCTGGGCTCATAGCATCATTTCAGCAGACCACTGGTTCATTTGCATATAATTTGCCTGTGAAGTAATGATGCAGGGAGTTTTGTGGGCACAGAGACCCAAGCTGGAATTGCTGCTCCAAGCTTACTAACTGTGGGCCTTGGGCAAGTCACTTCCCCTCTGTGAACTTCATATCTTCCCCACAAATCAGGGATAATCCTTTCCACCTGAGTTAGTGTGGTGAGTTTTAAATGGGATTAAATGTGCATAGTCAGGTACAGAAAATCTGCTCAACAGATGTTTGTTGAATAAACAAGTTAATTACTTTATTGAGTACCTACTATGTGGCAGGCACTGTTCCCCAGGTGTGGGAATGTGCTGATGAATTAGACAAGAAAGTGATTTGCAAAACAAACAAACAAAAAATAAAAACCATTCCTGTTTTCACCACTTAATTAATAATTTGGAGTACATCCTTCCTGACTTTTTCCTATGCGTATTTAATAACAATGGAATTACATGGTTTCTGTAGCCTACTTTTTCTTTTTTTTAAAATTTTTATTGGAGTATAGTTGATTTACAATGCTGTATTAGTTTCTGCTGTACAGCAAAGTGAATCAGTTATACATTAGCCTGCTTTTTCTTACTCAAAAATATATCTCAAAAAATTTGTGCTGATAATTATATTTCTGCAATATCATTTTTAATAGGTGCATAGTATCTCTTAGTATCAAAGTGCCACCATGTTCCCCAGATGATTCCCCAATTGTTGGACATGTAGGTTGCTGTTAATTTATTGTTTTGGTTCTATCTATTGCACTGCTTCATTTCCTTAGGTTAAATGCCTTAGAGGCACGTTTGCTGGCCCACCAGGCACACACATTTTTAAGGCTTTGGATGAACATTGCCGAATAGCCCTCTAAAAGTTTGAACTAATTTGCTCTCTAACCCACAGTGTCTGAGCAGATGCATTTTCTTATGCAAAGTTTTTCACATTTAAATACTCTGTGACGACCTTCCTTACCTCAGCCTTGCCCCCTACAGTCTAGAATGTGATTTGCATCTGGAACCTTTAAAGCAAAAGTGGTCACTTTGGTGACCTTGATCGAGCTGCAGAGTTTTCGCATCACCCCTGTGTCCATCTCTCAGTGGTTTTCCCAGCTGCGAGGTTGCTCTGGGTGGGAGGGAGGGTGACGGAGGACAGCTGATGCTACAGTGCCCTGATGTGCGTCCTATCCTCCTCGTGACCCCTAGGTTGAATTGCTGCAGACTATCATGAACTACGTTGTGCCCACTGTCGTGATTCCCAAGATTAACAGTAAGGAGCTTTGGAGAAAGGATTGATTTTCAGTCCTGGGGAGGATGCGGGGGGGTGGGGGGTGGGGTTCAGTCCTGAAACCACCAAATACCCAGCCCCAGCTGTGGTAGCTGGAGGTGGTGCCCTCAAATGAACCTCAAATGGCATCTGACCCAGAAAAGGGACGGGAAAAAGGGTTGAGTTCCTCCTATGTGCCCATCCAGTCTTTGAGACAGCCCCTAGAGACAGAGGATAGCAATGGCGTCAGTTTTCATAGGAGGAAATGGGAGATCAGAGAAGTTAAGTGATTGTTCCAGGTCACAGAGAAGGTGAGAGATGGAACTGGGATTTGATCCCAGCCCTGAAGCCAGAGCCCTAGGTCTTTTTCCAACTCTGAGAGAGAAAGACCAAGGCTAACGCTTCCACTCAGCTCACTCACTGGTGAAACCCCTGACCTTTGCAGAGCCAGGGACAAGGGCACAAATAGAGGCCCCCATGCTGTGTAACTAGAACACTTAGAAATTGTAAATGAAGACAACAAATTATTACATATAGTCTCTGGCTTCTCCTCCTACCTTGACAAATGCAGCTTCATAATGACCTGAGGGACCAGGTTGGAGTTTAGAATTCTCCAGAGTTTCACAGCAGAATGTGGCGGGATGGAGGAGCTGGACCACAGCCCATTTCCGGTTTCATCCTAAACATGGAGGGGCTTCATGTGCATATCCATCACATGTCCCCGGGGGCCTCCACAGCCCAGCAAGCAGCTGCTCCGGCTGTCACTCGGGCTGGGTGTGCACCAGCAGTGCCGGCACCGTCAGGAGGGTGGTCTTGGGGCTGAGGGGGCAGGAATTCACCAGTCCTGGGTGCTTGGAGCGCGGTGGAGGAGAGAGTGGGAGATTCCAGGCAGCCTCTTCACAGGTTTCTTCCCAGAACCGGGCCAGGGGAGCTGCTGGCCAGCCGGGCAGTCTGTCTCGGATCCCTGCCCCTCCCTCCCTCTACCCCCTATTCCCTACAGAGGAAGTACCTTAACCTTAACCTCCACCTTAACCTCCAATGCAGAGAAGCTGCAGAAAGGCTTCCCTCTTCCGCTGCCCGCCTCCATCCAGCTGTTCAGCCTGGTGCTTCAGCCTCACCAGGTGAGTCCCCAAGCTTTCCTTCGTCTAATCTCCCATCACAGTAGCCACCTTCCTCCACGTCAGCTCTGGATCAAGCGCTTTCTGCCCTTACAACAATCCCAGAGGGTGAGCACTGTTACTAAACAGAGAACAGAGGCTAAGACTCAGAAAAGCCACACGGCCATTATGTGAAGTCCAAAGTCAAAGCCAGGTCCCTGCTTTTAACCATGGGCTGCACCACTCCCACCCTCCACTTGGTAAAAATGGAGCTCACGTGGTGGCCCCAAAGCCTCTTTTATAAGGTGGATGCACTTAAATACTTGACGAGTAGGTGTCACATGCCTTCCTTTGCATCCAGCATCCTTCTAGGCCCTGGGGTATAAAGCGCAGGGTCTGGCAGATTGCCATACCGGAACGCACGGCCTCCTCTTCCCTTTGCCTCAGCCTGACCCCCAACAGCATCTGACACTTTTCCCCATCCATGGAATGCTTTCTTCTCTTAGCTTTGAAGATTCTCTTTCCTGGTTTTCCAGCCACCTCTCACTGGGCTGTTTGGTCTCCTTTGCTGGTTCCTCCTTCCCCTACCAGTGGGAGTTCTCCGGGGTTCCTGCCCTGGCCCCCTCTGTTCCCCCACTATTGCTCTCCCTGGTCCCTTTCATCAACTCAGGCTCAACAGCCACCTTTGTGCCGCCCAGTGACTCGGCCATGCTTCCAGTCTCTTCTATGTTCCCGAAGTGTACATGTGCTGGTTTCCTCGGTGCCTCCATCCTTAAACCCACTGTGTCCCAAGAAAGCCGATAACTCTGCAAGGAAGCCATCACCCACTCTTACATTCCTTACCGCTGTCCATGGCTTCCTGATGACCTGGTGGCCTTCCTGGGAAATCTCCGCCCAGCTTCCTCCCTCTCCTTCACCCCCAACATCCAGCCCGTCAATCCCTGATGCTTTAAACTTAATGGGAGGACTACCAGGGCTGAGAGACAGTAGAGGAATAGCTGAGCGAGCAGAGGAAACACATTCCCCACGTTCCCTACCTTTTACCAAGTTCATCCTTAAAATAAAAAAATGACCCCATAGGCACAATTTAATTCCTTCGTTTCTGAAAATCCTGAGTGAAGGGCAGGAAGGAGCAAAAGAGAAGTGGTTTTTGCAACTTTGATTGCAAGGAGGGCTCCCTGGAGCTGCCAAGAGGCAGGGATGACAAGTGAAGGCCTTCCCAGCAGCCCGGGCGTCTCCACATCTGAGAAGAAAACAGCTGGCCGAGAAGCTGCTGTCATGGGCCTTGGCAGCCACTGATGTGCAGACCCCAGGGGTGGGATGCCAGGTGCCTCCCGGCCCCACTCACTCCTGCCTTTCTGTCAGCAGACAGGCCTGTGCCACTCTCTCCTTCCCAACAGACAGGCTCCCAAAATTTCCTTCTAAAAACCCAGCATCCCCATAGTCACAGATGAGGGGTACTCTTCCGGCTGATGACGGCATTCTCTTCTCTCCCTCAGGATTTCCTCCTGTTCGGTGCAGATGTCCACTACAGCTGAAGTCCCCACGGGTGCAGGGGGTGCTGTCAATCGCATCGGGAGGTGAGCGGCTGTCAGCACCCTAACCCTGACAGGCCCCATGGGGCACGGGCTGCCTCCCTCCAGGCTTCCCTGTCTAGCTCTTGACTCGGAGACTCTTGCAAACTTCTCTGAACTCAGATTCAGAAATGATCTAAACATGGGAACCTTGTTCCTTGGAAAAGTGTGTGGTGTGTATTTTAGGGATTATGAATTTCTTTCAAGGGCTAAGGCTGCATGGACATTTCCTCCAGGAATTGCATTTCAATTGTAATCACAATATTTCTCTTTGTGCTTCACACAACATTAAAAAAGCAAAAACAAAAACAAAAACAAAAACCCTGTTTTTTCTGTGGAATTCTGTGTGATGGTATGGTTTCTTCTTGTTTTATGTCCATTCATTCGTTCATTGGCTGTACCCAGTGTGGCCAAGATACAATCACTTCTTTTTAGTTCTCTAATTAATTTCTTGAGCCCCCCCACATGCCTTCCTTAGCAGAAACTCCCACTGTCCCTTTGTGAGGGCATCCCTCATTCAACAATCCTCAAGAATAATTGGGGTTTACTTAGTCCAAAGGGAGTGGGTCTTGCTTCCTAAGGTCAGGCAGAGGTCTGTAGAGTGGCTCTGTCCATTGGGCTGTTGTTCCTGCCACTGCCACATGGCGTCGCTGTTGAACAGTGATTCCTCACCGCCCGTTGTCTTCCTGTGTAGTCAACTACCGCGGCTGTTGCTCCTGTCACCACTACATGGGGTCGCTTTTGAGCGCTTATGCTGCACAACCCGTTTTCTCTGCCCCACACTTGGGCTCCACCTTGATGGCTCTCTTAGCCCATGCTTTCCTGCCCAGCCATTGGGCCCAAAGCAGAACACTGAGCCAGGGGACAGAGCCCGTTGGAGTTTTTAGTTAGTCACATTCTCAGCTGCAATTAACACTTCCCCATGACTCTCCAGGCTGGTATGGAAGCCCGATCACCAGCCCAGACTGTTGTTGGACCCTTGGTGAGTTTCCCTGGGGACTTTGGGCCATTTCCTGTCATGGAATATCAGGTGTGACTATCTCAGGCCATTAGATGGGTCCTAATAGCACTGTATTTGAAACTGGTTGAACATTCCTGGAAAGCCTCCTTAGCTGTTGACATTTGGTCTGAGACCAGAAGAATGAAGAACAGTTTGAAGCAGGCAGTGGTGTATGGATGATATGACCAGATTTCGTTTTTTGTTTTTTTTTTTTTGCGGTACGCGGGCCTCTCACCGTTGTGGCCTCTCCTGCCACGGAGCACCGGCTCCGGACATGCAGGCTCAGCGGCCATGGCTCACGGGCCCAGCCGCTCCGCGGCATGTGGGATCCTCCCGGACTGGGACACGAACCCGTGTCCCCTGCATCGGCAGGCTGACTCCCAACCACTTTGCCACCAGGAAAGCCCAGATTTCGTTTTAAAAATGGTTTTTTTCTGTGACTTCTGAAAGCATTAGAAGGGCAACAGTGGAAGGGGGTGGGCACAAATTAGGAGTCTGTTGTCCTTCAGACTTCATCCAGGCTGGTGCTAGTAAAAATGGAGAGTTTTAATTTTCAAAGAAAAAATGTACATGCTTCTGCTAACATCATTGATTCTCTGTTAAATGGAGGTAGAGACTCTGGGGCCACACAGGGGAAGGGAGGGACATAGATCAAGCACAGCACACTAATGATTTCTTTTAATCTTCACAGCGCTTTCCATCCCCCAGGGTGAGATTTGTTCAGTCCTTGTAGATTGAGTCACTCCCTGGATTACACATCTGGTAAGTGGCAGAGCTGGGATTCCTGCCTTTTATGTCATCAGAGCCCATTCTCTTTCCACTCCTCCCAGATGTCCAAATCTTGCCTGTTTGGGGCTTGGCATATTGAAGGCAGGACTACTGATTTCAGTTGCCTAGGCTGTGCACTGTAAAAAGGCACCAGGCTGAGGGAACAAAACCCTTTCTCTAATTTGTCCTCCAAGAGGGTGCACTTTTTCTGCTTGCCAAAGACTAATGGAGGCACTGAATAGGAACAGAAAAAAGCAGCTTGTTAGGCTGGAAGAGGGCGAATGGAGCACAGCATGGGATGAGGCTGGGAGGCCTTGAAGACTGTTAAGGACTCTGGATTTTGTTCCAAAAACTAAGGGAAGCCATTGGGGAGTTTTGAGCAGGAGAAAGACACAATCTAATTCACACTTTTTAAAGACCCCTCTGGCTGGGGTGGGAGCATAACAGATAAGTAAGGGGACATAACCCTGCCTTTTCCCACTCTCACTTCGTCTCCCATCATTCTCCTTGGAGATGGTCAGCCCCTTCCCACGCCTACCCTCTACTTTCCAAAACATTCAGGCAGCCCCTGCCCCACTTTCTATAGAAAAAAGTACAGTTATTTCTTGGATCTAAAGACCTGTGAGTGGGACTTCCCAGGTGGCTCAGTGGTTAAGAATCCACCTGCCAATATAGGGAACACGGGTTCGAGCCCTGGTCCGGGAAGATCCCACATGCTGCAGAGCAACGAAGCCCGCCTGCCACAACTACTGCAGCCCACGTGCCTCGAGACTGTGCTCCACAACAAAGAGAAGCCACCGCAATGAAAAGCCCGTGCACTGCAACGAAGAGTAGCCCCCGCTCGCCGCAGCTAGAGAAAGCCCATGCACAGCAACGAAAAAAAAAAAAAAAAAGACTGGTAAGTGGAACACAGTATGCCCTGGAGACCTCTTACTAATGTCTGAGAAATAGGCAGTTGTTTGGAGGTCTGATGTGAGGGGCATCCCCCCAACACACTCCAAATTATCTGCCACGCTGCCTACAAAAACACTATTGGAGCAGCTTCTCCCTTCAGGCTAAGCACTGCTCACTCCAAATGATGGCTAATGGGTACAGGGTTTCTTTGTGTGTGGCGGGGGGGGGGGGGGGGAATGTGTGCAGAAAATCTTCTAAAATTAGATTACGGTGAGAGTTGCACAACCCTGTGAATATATAGGGCTGGCCAAAAAGTTCGTTTGGGTTTTTCCATTACAAACCCGAGCAAATTTTTTGGCCAACCCTATACTAAAACCCACTGACCTGTACACTTGAAATGGGTGGATGTTATGGTATGTGAAATACGTTGATAAAGGTGTTTTTAAAAAAAAGAATTGTCCACTCTGGACTGCCTAGAAGCTCATCATCAGAGCAGCTTCACTTCTGGTTAAGCATTGCCCACTTGGGGCTCCTTTTGGCAATGCTGACTTAAATATGCAGGAGGGGTACCCTACGGGGGAGAGAATAAGAGGTGTCAACCCAATCCCTCTTGGGCTGCACAACTTTCCGAATGATACTTAACCTCTCTAATCCTCTATTTCCTCCTCTGAAAAATAGAGGTAAAACCTTGCCCTCCTCTGTGGCGTGAGGTTGTTGTGAGGAATGAGTGGTCCCATTGATGAGCTCATGCCGTGGTGGTTAAAAGCAGAAGCTGTGGTCCCAGACACCGTGGATTCAAATCCCTGCTCTGCTGTTTACCAGCTGTGTGACCTTGAGCAGTTAAGCCTCTGGCCTTCAATCTTCTCATCTGTAAAATTAGGATCATAATAATACCCATCTCAAAGCATTGTTATGAGAATCAAATCTATGTGAAATCTGTAGTACAGTATCTGACAATCAGTAATCAAAGTTGGCAGTAAATATTAATAAACCCACTAATTCTCACTCTACTGTAAGGACTATATCTGGCTTGCCACACTTCTCTTCCCAATGCCTGCCATATGGGTGACACTCAATAAATATTTATTTTTTAAAATGATCTAGGATTTGAATCCAAAACCACTTTGTCATGATTTTCAAAGTATGATCCAGGGCTGCCTGCCTGGATGGCCCTGACCCCAAGAATCAGAACCACTGCCTGGCTAGAAATCTGGGTTCAGTGATGGATTCACTGAGTGGCTGGTCTTCCCTCCCTCAGTCTCAGCCTCCCCTTCCGTAAAAACAAGGGCCCTCTGGACTTCCAGGAAAGGAATCCAATAAAGTGAACTTGGGAAAATATTAAAGAATCTTTTCTTGCTGAGACATTTTCATTTTAACAGAAGCTCCTTAGGGTCCCCAAAGCTATTAAGACCTGGTGAAATGAGGCTATGGCTCAGATTTTAGATGCTGCCAATTGCAGAGGCGGAGAAGGGGTGGAGGGAGACATGGGAGGGTTTTCAAGTTCCTTAGAGTTTCCCTGGGGTGAGAGGCTGTGTGTCCTCATGGCCAGCCCTGCTTCAGTCGGTGACATCTCCTGGCATCCCAAGTAGGTGACACAATCTCAAACCACATTGGATCGGCACTGACAGTACTATTTTTTTTTTTTCTGTAAATCCACATGCCTCAGGACTCATGCATGTGTGTGTGTGTGTGTGTGTGTGTGTGTGTGTGTGTGTGTGTGTGTGTTCATGCACACACATCACAGATCTGCAGGTGACTGGGTTGGGAGAGGGGGCAGCCATAGACATCAAACTCCAAAGTGCCTACAGAGCTCCCAAAAGGCAGGTCTTCACAACATCCTTCTCAACTAGAGCCAATGTGCTCAGGAGTGCAGACACCATCATAGAAAACTGCCCCCAAAATAAGAGTGAATAGAGATATAAAATCACTGAGCTTGGAGGGAACTTGGAGCCCATTTAGTCCATTTTCTCAAAGTACGGTCCAAGATTGGCACCCCCTGGAGCTTGTTAGACAAGCAGAGTCTCAGCTACCAAAGGAACGTGATGAATCAGAATTTGTATTTAACAAGATCCCTGGTGTATATATACATACCACAACTTCCTTATCCATTCATCCGTTGACAGACTCTTGGGTTGTTTCCATGTCTTGGCTATTGTGAATAATGCTGCAATAAACACAGGGGTGCAGATATCTCTTCAACATCCTGTTTTCATTTCCTTTGCATATATATCCAGAAGTGGAATTGCTGGATCATACAGCAGTTCTATTTTTAATCTTTAGAGGGACTTCCATACCCTTTCCCTAGTGGCTGTACCAATTTACATTCCCACCAACAGTCTACAAGCATTCCCTTATCTCCACATCTGGAATTTGTATATCTATATGCAGTGGAATATTATTCAGCCATGAAAAAGGAGGGAATCCTGTCATTTGCAACAACATGGCCCTTGAGGGCATTATGCTAAGCAAAAAAAAAGATAAACATTGTAAGATATCATTTATATGTGGAATCTAAAAGAGCTGAGCTCGTAAAAATGAGAGTAGAATGGTGATTACTGGGAGCCTGGGGCAGGGGGGAACTGGGGAGATGATGTTTAAGGGTCCAAACTTGGAACTAGTAGATAAATAAGTCCTGTAGGTCTAATGCACAGCATCGTGATTACAGACAACAATACTGTATCATAAACTTCAAAGTTGCTAAGAAACTAGATCTTACTTATTCCCACCACAAAAAAGAAATGATAATTGTGTGCTGTGATAGAGGTGTCAGTTAACGCTACAATGGTGATCATACTACAATATATAAATACATCAAGTCAACACGTTGTACAGCTTAAACTTACCTGTGAATTATATGTCAATGAAAATACATTTTAAAATAAAATAAATAAATGAGATCCCTGGGATGCGAGGAACACTGTCCTAGTCCAACACCTTCCTCTGAATTTGGAGGCAAAGTGAGGATCAGAGAGGGACATGGTTTACCCCGTGTCACACAGCCCATCAGGAGCAGAGCCTAGACAGGCACCCAGGCTTCCTTGCTACCAGTGCATCACATGTTCTGGCTCTGTGTTTCGACAAACCCTGCTTCCTTCTCTTCGACGGCTCTTGGCTCTTTCCTCTGCAAAACCACGTGTGACCTTCAAGATCCAAGAGGATGTCACCTCCCTATGGAAGGTGGTCCCCAGAGACATCCTTGGCGGCAGAGTGAGGGTGGCTGTGTACTTTTAGTACTGTCTCACAGGCTACTGTTCCCGCACAAGACCTGTTCAGACTTTGGAAAAGAATTCAGAGCTCTCCACGAGAGGAAGGCACTTGCTACAAAAGGTCAATAACAGAAGAAATACTCAGTGTACCAACTATGTCAATCAGGGTCTAGGCAGGAAATCAGAATCCAGCTCAGATGGTTCTTGGGATTCGAATGAAGGGGCTATTTACAGAGCTGGGGGACAGGCGTAAGGAAACCTTTAAAGGATGGGAGGCCCCCAGGAACTAGCCTCCCTAGGTTTGAAGCAGCAAAGGAAGCAGTAGGGGTGTCCCAGCCTTGGGGGGAGATGGGGAGACTGGAGCCAATGGTGAGGGGAATGTCAAGAGTGATGCAACCACGGCCAGACCTAAAGTCCAAAGCAAGGAGGAAGCAGGGAGAAGTACCCTGACCCTGCTCTCTTCCTAACCTCCGACCTCCTGCCGTGCTGGCCTTTGGCTGAGCCTAACTACAGATGAGAAAACTGAGTCAGCATGCCCAAGGTCACCCAGTGGGTGAGTCAGGATTCAAACCCAGGCCACCTGGTCCCAGCATCCATGCCCTTAACCTTTCACTTTTCCAATTTATGTTCATTCACTCAATTATCTACTATGTGCTGCTCAGTATTCCAGGCACTGTGGTTTTCAAATTCTGGGTTTTCCAAATTCTTTTCGAGACTTTTGTAATCAGAACACAGTAAACACCGTTCCTGTTAAAAGGGAGAGCGTTTTCTCTGTTGTAGGACTTGATGGTGGGGGAGTGACAGCGGCTTTGGCTTTCGTGGAGGTGAATGGACAGACTGGTAGGAGAAAAGTCCAGGTGTTCTGACCAGTGTTGGATTCATGCTGCTCCCAGGGGCCTCTGCTGGGTCCTGGGTCACCAGCAGGGACCTTGACCTGGGGGTGGGCACCTGTGGCGGTGGAGGCTGGGCCTGGGCCCATGGGGCACGCTGGCCAGCCGGGGAAGTTCTAAGGTCCAAAGCTCACTGCTATGGGAACTCCTGCCCCTGCAAACAGCACCCAGCCTGGACATTCTCAGACCTCTGGCAGAGGAAGAGTGACATCTGTGTCCCCATGAGATCCCCACTCTCTAGAATGTCCTCCCTCGTCTCTAAGCTGGAAGGGCCCATGGGAATCACTTGCTCTGTCCCCCTCACTTTACAGAGGGAAACTTAGGCACAGGAGGAGACAAGGCTTGCTGAGGGCCCCCCCATGGCCAGGCAGAAGCCAGATCGGAACCTTGGTTTCCTGGCTCCCAGCCCGGCGCCCCTCCCTACCTCTGCAGGCAGAGTCCAGGGAGCAGATGCCCCCAGGCACACTGCTGCCAGGCTTTTGTCCTTGTTCTTTGCTGGCCTGGAATGACTCTTCCAAAGCCCACATCCTCCTCATCCTTAGGGTCCCAGCTCAGCATGTCACCTCAGAGAAGCCTTCTCTGACCATCGCTTTGGAATGGCATCCCACAGATCCGGGTTCAAACCCCTGCTGGGTGACTATGGCTTAATCACTTCACCCCTCTGAGCCTCAGTTTTTTCAGCTCAAAACAAGACTTCAATACTCACCATAAATGGCTGCTGCAGGGCCGAGAGGGGGTGTGTGGCATAACCAGCATGGTGGCTTGCACATAGTAGGCACTCAATAAATGCTGCTTTCCTGCCAGTTCCCACGCGAAGCTGGAAGGATCATAGGATTCACAAGGCTCAGCCCTGCCCTCAGGAGCACTCAGGCCTCTTGCAGGGGGATTGGAGGGTGGGACACAGGACCCCAAAAACCTCAGCCTGATGGACAGAAACAATAGGACACAGAGGAGCAGAGAGGCCCCAGTGTGGGCAGAGCCCCAGTGTGGGCTTCCCTGCGCTCAGCGTGGGAAGTTCTGATCCCAACCCCAAATCCAGTGCCTTTTATGACCCACTGGGAAGAAACCCTGTCACTCCTGCCACAGTCAGTGTATTGAGACAGTCCAAAGACCCACCCAATTTCGAGGTAAAGACACAGAGACCCTACCTTTTGATGGAAAGAGTATCAAAGAACTTGTGGACATATTTTTAAAGTGCCACAATTACAGAAAAGCAGAGAGTGGTTAATGCTGTGATGGAGAAAGTGCAAAGGTTTCTGGGATCTCAGAGGAGGACCTTCCTCTAATCCAGGAAAATATGGAGGTGATCAGGGAAGGCTTCCTGGAGGTGGGGGCAAAACAAAACTCACGAATATAGGGAGTCCTTGGGAGGGGGAGAGATCCCTACAAATTAAGCACAATCTCTACTATAAATTTTGTTTCCCAAAATAAAATTTTATTTTCTTTACTTACTGCAAATAAAATATATCCCAAGAAAATAAAAATTGAAATACCAGCAAACAAAAAGGTTTTCAAAACACCCATAATCCTGCCCATCCAACCAGAAACAATCCCTCATAACTCCTTGCTAAGAATTTTCCAGAGTGGCAAACATGAGAATAGAACAAAGAAATAGAACCTCACCCTATGATGCCATTGGCAATGGGCCCCTCATAAGCATCTTTCTGAAGTATCAAGAGATACATTTATTTCTGCAGTCTCACTTTAAATGTAAGACAGTTAGTATACCCAGTGCGCTTTTGTTGAACGCCTTAGGTTGGGTCCCACTCCGACCTTGCCAATGTCACACAGAGCAGCAAAGGGCATCCTACTGCTGTGACATATTTCCACACTGACTTAATTATGTCCTTAGAGTCAAGTTCCAGCAGTAGAATGACTGGGTCACTGGGCATGCAGGTGTTTAAGGATTTGCTAAGTTGCCTTCCAGAAGATTTTACCACTAGCAAGGCTTAAGAAGCCTGTTTTCCCATAGGGGATGGCGAGCGGGGGTGTGGGGCGGAGATTTCTTTTTCACATAAACTGAGGTGAGTATAACTCAGCTGGCTTGGACTCCCAGCTCTGCCACCTGCCGGGTGTGTGAGCTTGAGCTGGTGACCTGGCCCCTCTGAGCCTCAGCTTCCTTGTCTATAAAACCGGGCCTTCCTGGAAATAAACGTGTGGTCTTTTTGTGGGAAGAGGGGACAGAGAGTGTCACCTGGGCCCAGGCCAACCCATCCTCTCACCTGGGGCGGTGACAACAGGCTTTTAAGTATGACCTATGACCCCAACAGTGTCGCAAGCAGGTTCCAGTCACTAGGCCTCCCCTTCCTGATTCCAGGAACCTGCCCCACTCAGGAGCTGCCCCAGGCCTCAGGCCTCAGTTACTTAAGGGAGCTGGGCCCAGCCTGAGGCTGTGACAGACCTGGCCCAGACCTCTGGGAACCCAGGATGGGAACCTCTGCTGGGGTCCTGTCCTCCCTCCTTCTGGGAATGCTGCTCACATCCACCCCCGGGGCCCTGGGTGCCAACCCTGGCCTGGTTGCCAGGATCACCGACAAGGGCTTGAAGTATGGTAAGGAGCTGCGGTTGTTGGCTGGACTTGGCTGACCCGCTTGGCCCCAGGCTCCTCTGGGTACAGCAGGGGACACAGAGGGGACTCTCTCCCTTGGGGTGGTGCAGCCTTCCCTGCCAGGCAAACCTGGCTTGGGCTCTGGCCTTGTCACCCAACCCCTGGGCCACTTGGGCACGTTACTTGTCTTAGCTGGGTTCCCCACTAGCCAACAGAGATAAAGATTTGGGTGCGAGTAGTTGATTTGGGGGATGATTCCAGGAAACACTGTAAGAGAGTAGTGACGTGAGATGAGAAAGGCAAGGTGGCCAGGAGAGGCATATCATCAAACCAGCTACTGCCTCAGTGATGGGAACAGTTCCGCTGGAAAATTTTTGCTCGAGTTTGAAAGCATATGCCTTAAAACTAGATGTCAGGGACTTCCCTGGCGGTCCAGTGGTTAAGACTCTGCACTTCCAGTGCAGGGAGCACAGGTTTGATTCCCTGGTTGGGGAACTAAGATCCCACATGCTGTGCAGCACAGCCAAAAAATAAACAAAAACCAAAAATATATATATTAAAAAAAAACAAACTAGGGACTTCCCTGGTGGAGCAGTGGTTAAGAATCCACCTGCCAGTGCAGGGACACGGGTTCGAACCCTGGTCCAGGAAGATCCTACGTGCTGTGGAGCAACTAAGCCTGTGTGCCACAACTACTGAGCCTGCGCTCCAGAGCCCGCTAGCCACAACTACTGAGCCTGCGTGCCACAACTACTGAAGCCCGCACACCTAGAGCCCGTGCTCTGCAGCAAGAGAAGCCACCGCAATGAGAAGCCCGCCTACTGCAACAAAGAGTAGCCCCCACTCGCGGCAACTAGAGAAAGCCCACGTGCGACAACGAAGACCCAATGCAGCCAATAAATACATTAATTAATTAATTTTAAAAAACTGATGTCAGAATGGTGGTTACCACCCGGAAGGGGCACAGGGAGCCTGCAGGGGTGCTGGGAATGCCTTGCATCTTGCTCTGGGTGGTGGCTACATGGGTGCATAAACATGTAAAAATTACTTGGCAATACCTTTAAGATTAGTGCCCTTTAGGTTATACCTCTACGGATGTTATACCTCAGTTTTAAAGAATGGGCAAAAGTAGGACTATATTTTTTTATTGAAATATAGTTGATTTACAATATTGTGTTAGTTTCAGGTATACAGCAAACAGATTCAGGCTTTTTTTTTTTTTTGCAGATTATATTCCATTATAGGTTATTACAAGATACTGAATATAGTTCCCTGTGCTATACAGTAAATCCTTGTTGCATATCTATTTTATGTGCAGCAGTTTGTATCTGTTAATCCCATACTCCTAATTTGTCCCTCCCCCACACCTTTCATAACCATACTGTTTTCTATGTCTGTTTGTTTCTGTTTTGTGTATAGATTCATTTGTAGTATTTTTTTAAAAGATGCTAAATCAAAGCCTCAGAAATAAACTGTCCAAGGGGCAAGGGATCTAGGGTATTTATATACCGCTCCCCTCAGCACTTGATGGAGGGAGGCTCCTCACATTTATGGAGGCTCAATTGCCTTATCTGTTCACTGGGGTAATAACATTCCCTCAGGTAGAGTTGTTGGGAGCCCAGACTGGCTGGGGACAGAGAGAGGGAAATCAAGGAAGGGTTCTTGGAGGAGGTGAGGTAGAAAAATTACGTTAACCAGGGACACGAGATAGCATTTTGGCAGAGAGACCAGCTCATGCATTTGCTGGAGGGAGGACTGCAAAGTGGTATGAGGCGGAGTCGGGGAGACCCCTGGTCATCTGTGTACACACACCCTCCCTGAGGGCAGAATCCTGGGTCTCTCATACCTCAGATAAACAGAAGGTCCTACCGAATGCTGTTTATATTGAAACCCTAGATCAGGCAAAATTTGCCTTTTGCTCCTTTCCACTGTGTAAATGTAACCAGTCCTCCAGATTTGGATATTTTGGTCCTTTCCATATTTTTTTTTTTTTTTGGTATACGGGCCTCACTGTTGTGACCTCTCCCGTTGTGGAGCACAGGCTCTGGACGCACAGGCTCAGCGGCCATGGCTCACGGGCCCAGCCGCTCCGCGGCATGTGGGATCTTCCTGGATCAGGGCACAAACCCATGTCTCCTGAATCGGCAGGTGGACTCTCAACCACTGCGCCACCAGGGAAGCCCCTTTCCATATTTTTAATGACATAAACCCTGCATTTACGGAGTACCTGATGTGTCAGGCACCAAGCAAGGGTGCTTTTTTAAATAAATTAAATTAAATTAATTAATTAATTGATTTTTTAACATCTTTACTGGAGTATAGTTGCTTTACATTGCTGTGTTAATTTCTGCTGTATAACAAAGTGAATCAGCTATACATATACATATATTCCCACTTCCCCTCCCTCTTGCATCTCCCTCCCTCCCACCCTCCCTATCCCACCCCTCTAGGTGGTCACAAAGCACGAGCTGATCTCCCTGTGCTATGTGGCTGCTTCCCACTAGTTGTCTATTTTACATTTGGTAGTGTATATATGTCACTGCTACTCTCACACTTCGTCAGAGCTTCCCCTTCGCCCCCTGTGTCCTCAAGTCCGTTCTCTAGGTCTGTGTCTTTATTCCTGCTCTGCAACTAGGTTCATCAGCACCATTTTTTTTAGATTCCACATGTGTGTTATTTTTCTCTTTCTGACTTACCTCACTCTGTATGACAGACTCTAGGTCCATCCACCTCACTACAAATAACTCATAACTCAATTTCGTTTCTTTTTATGGCTGAGTAATATTTCAGTGTATATATGTGCCACATCTTTATCCATTCATCTGTCAATGGACATTTAGGTTGCTTCCATCTCCTGGCTATTGTAAATAGAGCTGCAATGAATATTGTGGTACATGACTCTTTTTGAATTATGGTTTTCTCAGGGTGTATGCTCAGCAGTGGGATTGCTGGGTCATATGGTAGTTCTATTTTTAGTTTTTTAAGGAACCTCCATGCTGTTCTCCATAGTGGCTGTATCAATTTACATTCCCACCAACAGTGCAGGAGGGTTCCCTTTTCTCCACACCCTCTCCAGCATTTATTGTTTCTAGGTTTTTTTGTTTTTTTGTTTTTTTGGCGGTATGCGGGCCTCTCACTGTTGTGGCCTCTCCCTTTGCGGAGTACAGGCTCCGGACGCGCAGGCTGAGCATCCGTGGCTCATGGGCCCAGTCGCTCTGCGGCATGTGGGATCTTCCCGGACCGGGGCACGAACCCATGTCCCCTGAATCGGCAGGCGGACTCTCAACCACTGTGCCACCCGAGAAGCCCTGTTTCTAGATTTTTTGATGATGGCCATTCTGACCAGTGTGAGGTGATACCTCACTGTAGTTTTGATTTGCATTTCTGTAATGATTAGTGATGTTGAGCATCCTTTCGCGTGTTTGTTAGCCATCTGTATATCTTCTTTGGAGAAATGTTTGTTTAGGTCTTCTGCCCATTTTTGGACTGGGTTGTTTGTTTTTTTTGATATTGAGCTGCATGAGCTGCTTGAGATTAATCCTTTGCCAGTTGCTTCATTTGCAAAATATTTTCATATTTTGCTTCATTTGCAAATATTTTCTCCCATTCTGAGGGTTGTCTTTTCGTCTTGTTTGTGGTTTCCTTTGCTGTGCAAAAGCTTTTAAGTTTCATTAGGTCCCATTTATTTATTTTTGTTGTTATTTCCATTTCTCTAGGAGGTGGGTCAGAAAGGATAAGCAAGGGTGCTTTTTATCCTGTCAGCCCCTTTTTGCTTTGCAATGATCTCTTTTAACCCTCATGCCACCCCAGTGAGGAAAGTATTACTATCATTGCTATTTGACCGACAGAGAACACCAAGGTTGAAAACTTGCTCATGGTCACCCACCTAGAAAGGTGCCAACACCAGAATCCTAGCCCTAAAATCCTTATGGTCTCTTCTACACAGGCTAGATGCCATGAAGGACAGGAAAGAGGGCTACCCTCCAAGCACACAGCACTCCTCTCTCTCGGAGCTGCTGACAAAGACATTGTGTCCTCATCCATAACATGGGCATGAACATAACTACCCCACCAGAAATGCAGTGATGCTCCTGAGTGTTCCTCTTGCTACTTGGTGCTCTAGAGGGGCTCAATAACCTACAACTGCAATTAATGTTAATCAGGAATTCGACCTCTTTCCCCAGGGCAGGTGGGAGCCACTGAAGGGTTTAGAGGGAGGAAGGCAGGCTGACTAGGCTGACTCCCAGGTTTTTCCCATCCACAGTGGCCCAAGAGGAGCTGGTGGCTCTGCAGAGTAAACTGCATGATATCACACTGCCTGACTTCAGTGGGGACGCCAAGATCAAATACTTCGGCAGTGTGCACTATGAATTCCACAGGTGGGGCTCTGAGGTGACTGGGCAGGGGCCGGGGGGTCCGGAGAGGAAGGGAGGGAGAGCCCCAGGACTGGCTCGGGATGTCTCTGGGGCAGACGGTGGGATAGTTCCTCGCAGAATTCAGAGGGAAGTTCTGGGAGGAACTTGGGCCCGTTCATTCATTCATACAACAAATATTAATGAAGACCCACTAGCTGTGTGACCTGAGCCTCAGCTTCCTTATCTGTGAAATGGGGATAACTTGCTACCTCTTTGGAGGGATAATCCAGGCTCTGGCCTGGCCACTGGATGTAGCCTGGAAGGGAAGATGGACCTTAAACATTGTTTTAAATAAACCTTAAATTTTAGATGTAGTAGCCCTCTTAGCCCTGAGGTAGGCACATCTGGAGGAGTCAGCTAAGGTTTCCTGGACGCAGTGGCATTTGAGGTGAGTCTTCAAAGGATATTTAGACCTGAGCAGCTGATGCTTTTTAAAAAAAAGGCATTGAACACTTTTTGAAGGATTGACAATGGAGCAGGGGCAATTGAGCCCACAGCTCATCACGCATCTCTCTGCTCACCACTGATGGCTTCATTCAGTCCTTTTTTTATTCAGTCCATCAGTAAACATCTATTGGGCACCTACTGTGTACTGGGCAAAGAAGATGGAACTTGACCATTCTCTTCCCACTGATGGCTCCACAATACATGTCATCTTGGTTTGCTTCTCCCAGCCCTTTTGTGTCTCTTCTTGAGGCTGCCTTCGGCCTTCTCTGAATCTGATTCCCCCACCTGGAGGTGTGGAGGAAAGGGATGATGGGGTGCATCTGTGTACCCTACTCAGGATCCCAGCCAGGGGCACATGAGCTCTGATCCTGACTGTGCAGCTTTGGGCAAATGCATCCCTTCTGAGAGGTTCTATGTCCCCCTCTGTAAAAAGGGAACCTTAACAGTGCTGAACCCCTCTGTGAGACAAACTGACGTAATGCATGTAAAGTACTTGGCTTGGCTGCCTGGTCAACGCAGGGCACACAGCAGGTAAGTGTGGAGAGTCAGAAGCCTGTTTGATGCAGGCTCAGCTGGCCTCGTCCCCGTAGGATGGGGGCGAGAGCAAGACCCCTTCTGAGGCTGGACCTGCCTCTGCCTCCGGGCTGATGCCGCTTCTGTGGGTCTCTCTCCAGCCTGGACATCCACAGCTGTGAGCTGCTCGGCTCTGCTCTGAAGCCCCTCCCCAGCCACGGCCTGCATTTCTCCATCTCCGACTCCTGCATCAGAGTCAAGGGCAAGTGGAAGGTGCGCAAGCGGATACTGTAAGTTGACTCTGCTTCCAAGCCCTTGGAACCTTGGCTTTGGCTTTCATTCCACGCTTCTTGGGTCCAAGGTGTTCCTAGCTTCCCCCATAGCAGACCTCAAGGCAAGAATTCAAGTGCAAGTACTTTGTCTGGGGAGCGACCTAAGGAAACATAGAGGGGGTGTGCAGAGGTGAGGTGGGGAAGAGGAGGTCGGCTTGGCAGCTACTGGAGCTCAATCCTCCCAGGGACCCCTGGGGACAGTGTAGGCAGAGCACACCTCTGAGGTACCCCAACCTCCTGTTTGCCATTGGTCAAGGGAAGCTCTCAGGGGCACGACCTCTCCAGCACTTTGAACTGTTCTCTGACCTCTGAGGTCCTTGGATGGAAGGTGGGTTAGTCTCCTTGGGCTGCCATAATGAAATGTCAGAGACTAGGGGGTTCAACCAACAGATATTTATTTTCTCACACTTCTGGAGGCTGCAAGTCCAAGATCAAGATGTGGGCAGGTTTAGTTTCTTCTGAGACTTCTTTCCTGGGCTTGCAGATGGCTGCTCTGTTGCCATGTCCGCACATGGTCATCCCTCCATGAGCCTGCATCCCTGGTGCTTCTCTGTGTGTCCAAATCTCCTCTTCTTAGAATGACAGATTGGACTCTAGCCCACCCTAATGGTCTCATTTTAACTGAATCACTGTCTCAAATACAGTCACATTCTGGTTACTGAGGGCCCTTCAACATTTGAATCTGGGGGGACACAATTCAGCC
Organism: Platanista minor; assembly: GCA_004363435.1. Taxonomy (NCBI): domain Eukaryota; kingdom Metazoa; phylum Chordata; class Mammalia; order Artiodactyla; family Platanistidae; genus Platanista; species Platanista minor. The sequence continues at coordinate 27,207 of RJWK010002947.1, forward strand.
CATAACAGGAGGGCAACTATGGGTGACCTGGCCATATAGACACTGGAGACCTGCCCTGTCCTACACAGTGGTCTCTGGCCACATGTCCTTACTGAATACATGAAAAGTGGCTGGAACAAATGGGGATCTGTCATAAGTGTGAAACACCAGATTTGAAGATTCAGCACAAAAAAGAACATAAGAAATCTCATTAATAATTTTTACATTGATCACATGTTGAAATGATAATCATATACTATTAAAATGATTTTCACCTTTTTCCTTTTGCTTTTTTTAATGTGGCTAGTAGAAAATTTTAAATTACCCATGTAGTTCACATTATATTTCTTTTGGACAACACTGCTTTAGAAAGATGCTCAGTATATAGGTCACCTATATTTGCATACTTATTCAATTTCCATGACAGGAATGAGGCCATACTCTTCAAGATCTCTTATATGAGCATATAAATATCTACCTCATTCTTTTTTTTTAACTTTTCTTTAATGTAACTTTTTTTAAGATTTATTTATTTTTTTTTTTTGCGGTACACGGGCCTCTCACTGTTGTGGCCTCTCCCTTTGCGGAGCACAGGTTCCAGACGTGCAGGCTCAGCGGCCACGGCTCACGGACCCAGCCGCTCCGTGGCACGTGGGATCTTCCCGGACTGGGGCACGAACCCATGTCCCCGGCATCAGCAGGCGGACTCTCAACCACTGCGCCACCAGGGAAGCCCTAAGATTTTTTTTTTTGATGTGGACCATTTTTAAAGTCTTTATTGAATTTGTTACAATACTGCTTCCGCTTTATGTTTTGGCCTTTTGGCTATGAGGCCTGTGGGATCTTAGCTCCCCGACCAGGGATCAAACCAGCACTCCCTGCATTGGAAGGGGAAGTCTTAACCACTGGACCTCCAGGGAAGTCCCTGTAATATTTTTATTGAGGTGAAATTCACATAACATGAAATTAACCATTTAAAAATATACAATTCAGTGACATCTAGTACATTCACAATGTTGTGCAACCACCACCTCTACCTAGTCCCACAATATTTCCATCACCCCAAAAGATGCTCCATATCTATTAAGCACTAACTCCCCATTTCCCCCTCCTCCAGTCCTGGGCCACCACCAACCCGCCTCTGTCTCTATGGATTTGCCAATCCGGGGCATATAAATGAAATCGTATAGTATGTGACATTTTGTTTCTGACTTTTGTCATGTAGCATAATATTTTTGAGGTTTATCCACACTACAGCATGCATCAGTGCTTTATTCTTTTGTATGGATGGGTAATATTTCACTGTATAATTAGACCACATTTGGCTTCATTCTTTTTAAAGGCTGCATAGCATAGATGCCCACAACTTATTGACCCTATCCCAACTAATTGATATTTAAGGTTGTTTCCTCATTTCTTGCTATTACCCATGATGCTTCAGTGAGCTGCCCCACACATATATCTTGACTGGACGAGCCACAGAGTAAAGACTTAGAAGTGAAATTACTGGGCCAAAGATTTGTGGTTAAAATCAGGATAGATCCCACCAGCTTGTGTTCTAGATGTGCTTTCCCAACCAGTGTTTTGTTTTCCCATATCTTCACAAGCACAGGGTATGAAAACTTCTAAACTTTTTATCAACCTGTTAGGTGAAAACTGGCATCATTGTTATTTTCATTTTTAATAACTTCTCAGGTGCTTATTTGCAATTGAACTTCCTGTTCATATCTTTGATCTCTTTTTTTTCCTTTTGTCCTTTCCTTATTTCTTTGTATAGGCTTGTTCTTTGTGTATTAAGGAAATTAACTCATATATTAGCTCACATGTTACGGAAATTAACTCTTTGCCTGGATCAAGATGCAATTTTTTTTTTTTACTTTGCATATGGCACTTTTTTGTTGCTGTTCACTAAAGTTTTAATTTTCAGGGCTGGCAAGTTTATCCACCATTTCTTTTATGGCTGCTGAGACTTGGATCTAACCTAGAAAGGCTTTTGCCCATCCCTGACCATAAGTAAATGAACCCAAGCTTTCTTCTTGATCTTTTATGGTCTTATTTGTAATAAATCTTTGCTTTGTAATAAATATTTGTAATAATTTTTGTAATTAAATTTTTACTGCAGCTTCACTTATTTGGGGGTAAGAATTGAGATTTATATTTTCCCCCCCAAATGGTGGCCGATCCTAGTCTAGGAATCAATTACTACTTCTCTTATCTCCTCTAGGAAACTAGACGGCTCCTTTGATGTGACGGTCAAGGGCATCACCATTTCAGTCAATCTTCTCTTGGGCAGCGAGCCCTCTGGGAGACCCAAGGTCGCTGTTTCTAGCTGCAGCAGCCACATCCGTGATGTGGATGTGCACATGTCGGGAGATTTGGGGTAGGTCACCATCGGGACACTGACCAGCTTGACCCCTGACTGCAGCCGGAGGCCCATCCAGCCCAAGGCCGGGTCACTGATAAGCATGAGGGTCCAGGCGTAATGCATGGGTATATCACGTGCACTTGGAGGTAATTCTTTGGGGGATCTGCTGAAATTAACAGAAGCAGATTTAAGCTCGGAGTACTGGTGTGCCATTTCCACCAAAAGACAAACTTCACCACCAACAGGCAAGTGCAATTTGGCTACTGAAGAAACACAAAGGCTTTTGGCCAAAGGAGAGTTTGTGGAAAATATATAAACCCTTGAGCAAGTCTCTTCAGGTCTCAGTTTTGTTGATTAGAAAAACATGGATTCTCCAGCCCCTCCCCCAAATCTACTGACTTTGGGGCACAGCAGGGGGCTGGGATGCCAGATGCACTGAATCAGTGAGTGTGCTGGGAACTGGGACTCTGCATATTCATCCCATCCAGGATTCTGGGACAGAGCAGGGGACCAGACTGGGGTGGGGAGGGCTCCTTTGGGGACAGGCTTGGCTCTCCCTACTGCCCCTCTGTCCCCGCATTCAGTGGCACACAGCTGATCATCCACTGTGCTTCTCTCCCCAGGTGGCTGCTGAATCTCTTCCACCATCAGATCGAGTCCAAGTTCCGAAGAGTATTGGAGAGCAAGGTAAGAATGTCCAAGTGGCTGGCGCTGCCAAGCCACTCAAGGGGCTGGGCCCAAGTCCTTAATGGGCTCTGGCCTTGAACAGCCCTAGGGGCCGGCGCAGGCGCACTTGGGCTCAAGGCCCAGAGAGGACAAATCAAGGTCATGAAGCAGGTGTGCGGCAAAGCTGGGGGCAAAATGTAGGTCTCTGGACTCCGAGTCTATCCAGTTAGACAGAAAATGGTTAGATGCTTGGCCAAGGGTAAAACAGCAGGGTCCAAATGGAGACACCTGCTTGGCCTTGCTCACTGCCCGCCCTGGCCCTGCAGGCCACAAATGCAAAAAAGAAAATCAACACCTAGGTGGCCGCAGAGACCAAGCAGGAAACTTTGGGAGTGTGTGGACCAGGTGGGAGTTCTGGTTACTACCTGGGCGATAAGCACCTGCTTTGTACATGGAAGCAGCAACAGAGTATCAGTTCTTCCCATTAAAAAAATTATGTGAAATCTCCAAATTTTGGAATCTCTGGCTCAAAGAAAGAGGTTTCATGTTAACTTTCAGTTCTCACACTCACTCACTTCACCCCAAAATCCCATTTCTGGGGTATCATATACCTGGAGCTGTGTCTGTAGCAATGACTGTGCTTGGGAAGGAAAAAGTGAAAAAGGAGGAAAAAACACGCGCGCACACCGCTCTTGGTTCAACATCTGGTTTGGCTTTGAGTGCCTCCTGGTGGTTGAAGACAGAATAGCATGCAGACCCCACAGACTGGATGTAGCAAGCCTCCTTCTGTTCCTTGTCTTATCCTGGTGTCCTGGTGTCCTGGGGTCTAGGTGAGCTTGGGAAATATGCCAGCCTCCTTCCCAAGCACCCCATTGCCATGTTGCCATGCCTTTCTGAGTGGGACATAATATTCTTCAGTGGTTTGGATTTATACTCCTCTGTTGATGATGGAGAGAATAATGATTAATAATAATAATATATAAAAATAGTACCATATTACAATTAATAATAATATAATAATTATCAGGGTAATAAGTTACCCTGATAATTATTATTTTGATAAATTAATATAATTAATGTTATACAGAATGTGTCACTGTATAACTATTCTTATTTATAATAATAATGGTGGCTCTTTGTTGAGCCTGTGGTTTGGCTAAGAATAATGTACTAATCACTTCACATAGGCAATGCCACTGGATCTTAACCACAGCCTCTGAAGGAGATACCGTTTCCCACGGTTTTTTTCTTAAATTTACTTATTTATTTATTTAGGCTGCGTTGGGTCCTCGTTGCTGTGCGTGGGCTTTCTCTAGTTGCGGTGAGCGGGGGCTACTCTTCGTTGTGGTGCACAGGCTTCTCTCGTTGCAGTGGTTTCACTTGTTGCAGAGCACGGGCTCTAGGCGCACGGGCTTCAGTAGTTGTGGCACGTGGGCTCACTAGTTGTGGCTCGCGGGCTCTAGAGCGCAGGCTCGGTAGTTGTGGTGCACGGGCTTAGTTGCTCAGCTGCATGTGGGATCTTCCCGGACCAGGGCTCTGAACCCGTGTCCCCTGCATTGGCAGGTGGATTCTTAACCACTGCGCCACCAGGGAAGTCCTGACCCCTGATCTTTATAGGGCTTCAGAAATCTCCTTCTCCCTGGGCAACTAACAGCCTGGTGCAGGACTGTTCGGCTTCCCCATTCAGGGAGGGATGTGGTATCTGACTAGCAGGGCTAAGAATAATGAGTCCTTGCTGAGTGCTTACTTTCTGAGCCATACACACTCATCATCTTATAACCTCACCCCACCCCCGCCAAACACCCTGGAAAGCACTGGGCCTTGTCACTGTATCCTGAGGTGAGGACCCCAAAGCAGAGAGAGATTTTGAAAAGGTCATACAGCCAGTGGAGACTTAGCAGGATTTGAACCCAGGTTTTCAGACTTCCCTACTACACCCTTAACCACTGCCCCAACCTGCCTCTCTGGGAGACCTTACTGCATGTGGGAAGCGGAAGCACCTGAAGGCCTCCCTTCCCCCATTGGGTGAGGTCGACAGAGTTTCCTGGCTCCTTTGAAACCAACCATGAAGGTCCCTCACCACCTCTTTCCTTTATTTCTGGCAGCTCCCTGCTACCAAACTCCTCTCCCAGAAACTAGGCCAGCTGCAAAGGGAGGTGAAGATTTCACCCCTTGTCTGCCCAACCCCCAGCCTAGTCCTTCCCCACAACCCTGTGCCTGGTTTATGCCTGCTCACCCTTTAGCTTCCCTTAAAATGCCACCTCTTCAAGGGAGCCGTCAGTGACCCCCTCACTAGGCCAGGGCCCCATCCATGCTCTTGGACCCCCCCTGCCCACGTGCCCCTCCCTCCACTGTATCTATGCATCTACTTGCACCACAGATGATAGCTGGTTAATCAAAAAAGCTGTTTAAAGTGAGGACTCAACTCATACACACCTGAACAAAGAAAATATTTACATATGAATCCAAATGTTTTAAGATACAGTAAATGTAAATTCAGTTGACCTAGACCCAGAACTGTTCTTTGTAAACAGTCTCTTGATTGGCATTGCACTGTCCTTCTGTCATTCAACATGCACCTGCTACAGATTCCAGCTCAGATTTCTTTAACCACAATGAGAATCTAAAGACATTTGCAAAGCAATCCCAATGCAGAATCCTTCTAGATTTTTATGACTGTCTTCCTTGTAAGCTTTTCTGGTCCACACCAATTTACCAGCATTTTCTTCAAGCAACTCACCTTTCCAAAACACTTATCATAGGTTTTTGGGAATTCCCTGGTGGTCCAGTGGTTAGAACTCCGCGCTTTCACTGCCGAGGGTGTAGATTTGATCCCTGGTCAGGGCACTAAGATTCCTCAAGCCATGACGCATGGCCAAAAAAAAAAAAAAAAAAAAAAGAAGGAAAGAAAAAGTAGGTTTTCATAGAAACAACTCTTGTCTCAGTCGTATTTCATGAGTTTACATAAGAAATAATTTGAGTGATTGCAATAACAAGGAAAGCAAACAGGTTAGAGAACACACATTTCCTTTTCTTGAGACACACACTCATTTCCTTTTCTTGAGACGCACACAGCTCAACTGGGACAAAAAATTCTGAGTGCTTAGTGTGTGTGGTAGTCTGCTGGATGGGAGGGTTCAGTCTTCCATGGGCAGCAGGGGACATGGGGACTATTGATCAATCCAGCTAACCTGTTAAGTAATGACATTTAAGAAGTATCTGCATTAAGTATACACTTATTTGTGTGGCTATTGCTACTTATTGTCTAATTCTGCTATTTCAACTCTAGACCCTGGGAGACCAGGGCATCCCAGAGGAAAAGGTCCTTCATGATGGAGCTTCAGGCAGTGCCTCTAGCCATGTCCCCTCATCCGCTGCGTAGGTGACTACTTAGCTCCAATTTCCAGTCCTGGGATGGACTTTGACAAGTCCATCTGGACCCTATTGGGGTCTACATGGGGGCTGACATGTTATTGATCATTTCTACTTTCTTAGTACCTGGCACATCATAAGCACTTATACATTTTTGTAGAATCAATGACCAATTAGCAAATAAGTGAAATAATGGAACTAAAGCAATTAGCACAGGGCCAGACCAAAGCCAGGGAACTCACTCAGGCTTTCTCTTCCCATATTTTTCAGATTTGCCAAATCATCCAGGACTCGGTGACCTCTGACCTACAACCTTATCTCCAAACTCTGCCAGGTAGGACACCCCACCCATCCCTGGGATACTTGATTTTTACTAATTTTTATAAGTGCATACATGTACCTTATAAAACCTTACATGGAAGAGAAGTGTTGAAAGTTAAAATTAAAATCCCCATTTCTCCCCAAATTTTCTTCCAAGAGGTAATAACCTATTTCCTTTGAATGTACAAATATAAATATACATAAGCATATGACTATACATTCACATATGTATTCCTTTTGTTCATGAATATATGTGAATATGCATAATTATGAATATATATATTAGTCTGTAATGATAGAGACATTGTTCTTTTGTAACGTGTACTTTGGAGATCTTTTTACATCAGCACATATAAATTGATCTCATTTTTTTAAACTTTTGTGTAGAAGTTAATACAGAGAGAAAAGTGCTCAAATTATAAGTGAAGAGTTTTTAGAAACTGTTCATGAACTGATCACATGCACGTACCAGCTTCCAGATCAATATACAGAACACGACTGGCCTTTCAGAGTCCTCTCGTGTCTCCCTCTGACACTACCCACCCCTCAGGGTGACCACTAACCAAGCTTCTGCTAGCAAAGATTAGTTTTGTACTTTGTACATCAATAGAACCATACAGTAGAGTCTTTTTTTTTTTTTTTTTACGGTACGCGGTCTTCTCACTGTTGTGGCCTCTCCCGCAGCAGAGCACAGGCTCCGGACGCGCAGGCTCAGCGGCCATGGCTCACGGGCCCAGCTGCTCCATGGCATGTGGGATCCTCCCAGACCAGGGCACGAACCCGCGTCCCCTGCATCGGCAGGCGGACTCCCAACCACTGTGCCACCAGGGAAGCCCCAGTAGAGTCTTTTATCAAGAGCTGGAGGCTTTCTCTATTCAACTTTTTTTTTTTAAAGGATACACATTTTATTTATTTATTTATTTATTTATTTACTTTATTTTATTTATTTATTTTTGGCTGCGTTGGATCTTTGTTGCTGCTCACGGGCTTCCCCTAATTGCAGCGAGCAGGAGCTACTCTTCGTCGTGGTGCACAGGCTTCTCATTTCGGTGGCTTCTCTTGTTGCGGAGCACGGGCTCTAGGCATGTGGGTTTCAGTAGTTGTGGCACGCGGGCTCAGTAGCTGTGCTGCACAGGCTTAGCTGCTCCGCGACATGTGGGATCTTCTCAGATCAGGGATCGAACCCATGTCCTCTGCACTGGCAGGCAGATTCTTAACCACTGTGTCACCAGGGAAGCCCTATTCAACTTTAAAATATGAGATCAATCCATATTGTTGCATATAGTGAGTTCATTCTCCTGCTGTGTAATCCACCGTGTCCATGTCTCTCCATTTATTTATCTATTGAAGCCCATTTGGGTAGTTTCAGTTTTAGACCATTGTGGGTAGGTGCTGTGAACATTCTAGCTCCTGTGGATGCACATCTTTGGGTATATACCCAGGAGAGAAATCACAGGTTCCTGTGGTGCACATAGATTCAGCCTTACCAGACCCTGCCAAACAGTTTTCCAAAGTGGTTTTAATAGACCTCTTTCTTTTGGCCACGCCATGTGGCTTGCAGGATCTTAGTTCCCTGACCAGGGATTGAACCTGTGCCCCCTGCAGTGGAAGCATGGAGTCCTAACTACTGGACTGCCAGGGAATTCATTTTAATAGCTGCACAGTGTTCTATCTTAACGGATATCTCCATTTATTTAATAAGTCCCCTGCTGCTGGATAGATAGGTTTGTTGCCTACCTTTGCTATGGCCAACAGTGGGGCAGGGAGCGCCTCACACCACCTCTTCCCCTTCAAATGTAGCAAGTGGAGGCCCTGGATCTCGGCTACACACATAAAGTTGGCGGAAACAGGCCCTGGCAATTTGTTGAGGTGTTCTCTCATGCCTTGGCCCCCAGGTCCTCCACACTCACCTGTTGACATTCCCCTTCAGCAGAGACCCAGGCAGGCACAGACACCCAAGTGCTTGGGACAGAAAACTTCCGTCCCTCCAGGGCCTTGGAGGGGAGTCTCTGGGCCCTTTGGACATGGCCTAGCCTTCCTGGTTATTTGGTTTGTACTGGTAGGAGCCTGGTTTCCCGGAAGATCAAGATCTCGGTTGTAAACTTGGGGAGCAATAGCTTCGGCTGGAGAGTTTTTCCTATTGTGTGGTTTCCTAGGTGTGGAAGGGCTGCCAGACCTGAGTTCCTCCTGCCCTCAGGGTATGTGTGTGTGTGTCTATGTGTCTGTGTGTGTGTGTGTGTGACTGTGTGTCTGAGTATGTGAGACTCTGTAAACTGCTCAGGCTCTGGGCTAAGCATACCAGCGCCCTTGTGGCTAAATCACCAGTGGAACCGAAGAACCCATGTCATCTCTTTCTTGGCAAAGGTGTTCTTTGCCCCCAGCACTGGGCTGGGTGGAGGGTCTTAAGGTGGAGGGGCAGGGG
>RJWK010002947.1:36431-66997 GCA_004363435.1 Platanista minor
CAGCCCTATCCTGGGGCCTCTTGTTCTCCTGGCTTCAGATCTGTCCTCATCTCCCCGTGGTTCCCACTGTGTCAAGGGCAGGGCGATATGGATTTCTGCGGGGTGTTCCCAGAGCCAGGATCCTCCCAGGGTGTCTTTTTTTTTTTTTTTTTAAAGCTTTATTTTTTGGCTGTGCCAGTAGCTGTGGCGCATGGGCTTAGTTGCTCCATGACATGTGGGATCTTCCCGGACCAGGGCTCGAACTTGTGTCCCCTGCATTGGCAGGCGGATTCTTAACCACTGCGCCACAAAGGAAGCCCCTCCCAGGCTGTCTTACATCACTTAGGCCTTGAAACTTCCCTTCCCCCTTTCCTCTTTCACCTTTCCCACCAAGCAGGTGAGGTCAATCAGAGCTGCCCCCCAGTGGTGTAGAGAAGCCGGCCAGGAGGTCCTATAGGTTAATAAAGCTTCTGCGGATCATTTAATTAAGGGATTCTGGATACACACTTTGATCCAAAGGAAAACATCCTTTTTATTTTTTAATTTTTATTGGATTATAGTTGATTTACAATGTTGTGTTAGTTTCAGGTGTACAGCAAAGTGTATCAGTTATACATATACATATATCCTCTTTTTATGTTGGGGGTAGGAGTTTTATTAATTAATTTATTTATTTTTGCTGTGTTGGGTCTTCGTTTCTGTGAGAGGGCTTTCTCTAGTTGTGGCAAGCGGGGGCCACTCTTCATTGCGGTGCGTGGGCCTCTCACTATCGCGGCCTCTCTTGTTGCGGAGCACAGGCTCCAGACGCGCAGGCTCAGTAGTTGTGGCTCACGGGCCTAGTTGCTCCGCGGCATGTGGGATCCTCCCAGACCAGGGCGCGAACCCGTGTCCCCTGAATTAGCAGGCAGATTCTCAACCACTGCGCCACCAGGGAGGCCCCCCCCTTTTTTTTAAGATTCTTTTTCCACATAGGCCATTACAGAGTACTGAGTAGAGTTCCCTGTGCTATACAGCAGGTTCTTATTAGTTATCTATTTTATATATAATCGTGTGTATATGTCAGTCCCAATCTCCCAATTTATCCCTCCCTCCCTTATCCCCTGGTGACCATAAGTTTGTTTCCTACATCTGTGACTCTACTTCTATAAGTATATTTGTACCCTTTTTTTTTTTAGATTCCAAGGAAAACTTATTTAATGGTGGAGTTTCAGGCAGTGCCTCCAGTCCATGTTCCCTCATCAGACTCTATAGGCAACTACCTAGCTCAGATGTCCAGCCCTGGGATAGACTTAGAAAAGTTCTAATGGATTCTATCTCTCTCTCCAGGGTGAAATTTTTAGCCGTGATCACCGCTCCCCGGTTGCCTTCCTTGCCCCTGTCATGAGCCTTCCTGAAGAACACAGCCGAATGATCTACTTTGCCATCTCAAATTATGCCTTCAACACTGCCAGCCTAGTTTATCACAAAGTGGGATACCTGAACTTTTCCATCACAGATGACATGGTGAGAATCATAGCACAATAGCTCCCACAAATGACACTGTCTCCTTCCTTCTTTCCTTTCCACACATTTACATCAGTGAAATAGTAAATTATGACTAAGAAGAAAGATCAAGGGCAGGAAAATATAAGTTAGTACGATTTCCCTTTTCACTTTGGCTGCCAGAAAGCTCAAAGTCAAAGTTCTTTCTCCCTTAGAACAATTGTGGAAGACTTTGTGGCTTGCTTGTCTGTCTTTTACTCTTCCCTCCAGACTCGATCTCTTATTCTAATTCATTCTTTCATCCTGATGGTCTGTGGAGGTTTAAAAAAAGATTTTAGTGAATGGGGCAGGACAATAGATACACTGATAAATGGGTAAAGTTACATAGAATAGAAAATAAAGACCAAGTTAAAAGTAAAGCACAATTTTATAAAGACTGGGCCCCAAAATTGATTTTTTTAATATCACGAATCTGTGCAGGAGCTTCCTGTAGCCAAAATGGAAAGGGTACATGATTTAGTGATTCTCAGCAAAAAGGAGAGACAAAGTCTTCCAAGCACTTAGCTCTAAAATAACTGTCTCAGATGTGGTTTTGTATAAAGGTTACTAAATTTTAGAGTGGATCACATGGTTAATATTTCTTTCAGCTTCTTTAATATTTCTGGGGTTTAGATGGATGTTTCTTGTAGCTCTTTGTAAAAGCTGAAACCTCGTGAACAATGTAGGGATGGTGGGGGAAACACAATGCAGTCCAAATTGGATGGTCCAGCCTCCCCTGGTAATAAATTGAGGACCAGCAGTGAAGGATGGAGTGACATTTGTCCTTTGACTCACCCACACCCAGGCCTTTTACTTCTATTGCCATGTGTGAGTCATGGCTGGGATCACGGTAGCTGTGTTTTACTGAGTGCTCACTATGTGCTAAGCCTTGGGCTAGATGCTTTTTACCCACCATTTCACTTAGCCCTCACAGTGACCCAACAAGTGGGGACTATAATTATCTCCATTTTATAGGTGAGGAAGTTGGGGCTCAGAGAGGTAAAGGCACTCACCTGAGATCACATAGTCACGAAGCCAAGAGTCAAACCTAGATCTGCGTGATTGCAAATCTCACCCTTGTGGATCCTCTGGTTGAGTCTTGCGTGTCACTTATGGCCCAAGGAGAGCAGTCAGGATCCCAAGGACTTGTGTGCTCATGGTGAAGGCAGAACAGGCATCTCGCCATTGCCATGGTAACCCTGAGCAGTCAAGAAGCTACATTATTGAATATCCCCCCACTTCCCCATCTCTCTTCAGACCTTCGGCTCTGGCCGGAGCACCTAAAACTTGTTGTGTCCCTGTGCTGCAGGTTCCGCCTACTTCTAACATCAGACTGACCACCAAGTCCTTCCGCGCCTTCTTCCCCCGGGTAAGGCTTCCCTCAGCCCTCAGGGTGCAGGCTGAGCCCCCGATACTTCAGGGGTCTTCTTGAAAACCTCCACACTCCTCTCAGCTTGACCAAGAGTCAGAAGGCCAGCAGTGGGGCCCCCAGTGAAGGCCGTGGTGCTGCAGGTTTGGAGACTCCCTTCCCTTCAAGGCCCAGATAACAGAGGCCTGAGCCCTGTGTCTCGTGGGACCACAGGCTGCCCAGTCTTTTGTTGATGATCTCTGACAATACCAAGGAATGCCGACATATCCCACAAAATGTATGCTAATTAATAACCCCAAGCAATTACAGAGGGCGTACTAGGGGTCAGGCACTGTTCTTGGTGCTTTAAAGAACTATTTTTTGAATGGATAATAAATTCTCATTGGTCAAGATTCAAAAGACATAAAAGGTTATAGAGTGGAAAGTCCCATCCACTCCTGTCCCCTAAACATCCAGTTCACACCCTGAGTCTATCAATATTATCAGATCGTACACATCTTTCTGGGGCTATCCTATGTATATGTGAACAAATATATGTCTTTCCTCCATTTTTTTACATCAATGGAGGTATATTTTACACTCCATTTTGTACCTTACTTTTTCCCTTAGTATACCAGGAGATGATTCCATGTAGGTAGATAAAGAGCTTCCTCACTCTTGTTTTCTTGGGAATCCAGTCTGCCATTGTATTTTGAAATTTATTTTTATTTTTATTTTTATTTGCGGTACGCGGGCCTCTCTCTGTTGTGGCCTCTCCCGTTGCGGAGCACAGGCTCCGGATGCGCAGCATCAGCGGCCATGGCTCACGGGCCCAGCCGCTCCGCGGCATGTGGGATCCTCCCGGACTGGGGCACGAACCCGTGTCCCCTGCATCGGCAGGTGGACTCTCAACCACTGCGCCACCAGGGAAGCCCTGCCATTGTATTTTGGATGGACCATAGTTTGGGTAATCAGCCCCCCATGGAAGGACATTTACGTTGTTTCCAGTCTTTTGCTACATCAGTGTTGCAGTGAAGAACCCTGTAGCTTGGTCTTTGCTGGACTAAGATCTTCATGTTCAATATCTCATTTAATCCCACAGAAATCCACCTGTCCTGTCCCCTCTCCCCTACCTTCTGAGTACCCCCAAGACACAGCTCAGACAGGTGGTAGTGTTTAAGGTTCCTTGCAGAAGGCTTGATGATGGCTGAGAGGGATTATAACAGTGGGAAAATGGTTGAACTTTAAATACTGCGGTACCTGGGTCGCGTCCTTCCATAACATACCCTAACAGCAGGCCCTTTCTCTCCCTAGAGCCCCACAAAAGCCCAACCTGCCACCATGTTGGTGGCGCTAGCTTTAGAGGGACCTTGGCTTCATCCTGGTTCCCACATCCCTTTTGCGCAGAAAGAGGAGGAAACTCTCCCTCTCCCTTCCTGCTCACATCATAATCAACCTGACACAGAAGCAGCTCAGGTCACCTTCTTAGTCAAGTGGTTTACCTCCTCAACCTTCTAAAGATCTCCCTTTTACAACTGAATGTAGATTTTATATCTGCATAACCCAAAGGCTCATGGGACTGTCGTTCCTCCACCAACTTCCCCGGTAAAAGGAACAGTCTTGACCCTAAATTAAATTCTAATTAAAAGGAAAATTGCCAGCTCTTTGAAATGGTGGGATCTAGGTGTGTTGTGCTTCAAAAACATTGGTGTCTGGTCTTTGCATGTGCAATTACCTGAGTGTGATGGGGGTATAGGGAAAAAAATAGCTCTCACCCATTGCCCAGGGAGGGGTGTGGAGTGAAAAAAAAATCAGCCTAATCTTTCTGGAGGACAGTTTGGCAATCAATAACTGGCAGAAGCTTTAAAAACATCCCTGCCCTTGGACTCAGCAATTCCATGTCTAGGAATGTATCCCCCAAAATAATAGCCAAGGGGACACAGGAGAGTGGTCTTTAAAATGGCAAAACCTTGGAGACAACTTGATGTGCAATAATGTTAGATCAATTGCAGTACCCATGCACAGTGGAATACAATGCAGCCATGAGACAAATGACACAGACTCCATATGTCTGATGTGGAAGGATGTCCAGTTATACCTTCAAGAGAAAAAGGCACAGAGCATTTTGTGGAAATTAAACCAACCAAGAAGTGTTCTCAGCTTGATCTGACTCCCTCAAGGCTCTCCCAGCAAACCTGCATGTTTCCTTCTCTTGACATAACTTCTTCATTCTGCCCTCAGTTAGCCAGACTGTACCCCAACATGAACTTAGAGCTCCAAGGCACAGTGGTCTCTGCCCCTTTCCTGAACTTCAGCCCTGGGAATCTGTCCTCAGCTGCCCAGATGGACATTGAGGCCTTTGTGCTCCTGCCCAACTCCATCAAGGAGCCTGTCTTCCGGCTTGGTGTGGTAAGGTTCAAAGGCTTGGCAAACATTGTGCCCTTTTCCTACATGCTTTTTCCCCCACTCCCCACCTGGCTAATTCCTTAAGATAGGTCTCAACTTAAGTATCACTTCCTCAGATAGGCCTTTCTTGGTTGCCCTTACCCCTGATCTACCTTAGGCCCCTTGTCATTGTTTTTTCTTGTGTCACCCTATTATTTTTCCTCATAGGACTTATTGTAAAGATACCAATGTAGCTGTTTGCAGGTTTATTTGCTTAATGTATGTTTGCCCAACTAAGTGAGTCTGGGCTATTGTGGGGAGGATGGCATAGGGGATCTTTGACCTGTTGCTCTGCTCTGTATCTATATCTGACCCCTGAAGACTACATTTCCCAGGCTTCCTTGCACTGACTTCCAGCTAGGTCAGCCAATGGAAGACACTGTCAAGAGAACAGAGGGTGGGAGGAAGGAGGAAGGAAGAAGCCAGAGTATTTCTTCTCTCTTTATCTTGGACAGAGACTCAGGCACTGACTGTGTCTCCTCCATGGTGCCTCCCCAATTCCTCACTCTGTTCCTCCAGTCCTGGGGTGGAAGCAGCTTCCCACCTCTGCTAATCTCTGAGCTGCGTTGCCAACTCTTTTTTAACTTCTCAGCAATTCCATCATTTGTATAACCAATCCCCTGTATGAAATTCCCTCTTGGTTAAATATTGAGAGTTGTGTCTCCCTTCTCAATGGACCCTGTCAAACAGAGAAGGGATTCTGAGTTTTTGGGGGGTCCTGCTCACAGGATGGAGAACTTTGCTCTCTTGTTCCAGGTTTGAAACTCAGCAAGACAAATTTCTAGAAGAGTAATTGCTCCCAGGTGTTAGATCAGCAATTTGATATTGTTGTTATTGTTATCAAAATTGTTGTCGATACATTTTATTTTATTATTTATTATTATTATTATTTTGTTAAAGTAGAAAATGGATAGCTTTATTGCTTTGCCAGGCAAAGGGGAACACACCAGACTTCTGCCTTGAAAAACTACGTGTCCCCAGTATATTTTAAATTAAAACATAAGCTATTATTATTACTACTATTATTTACTAGGGCTGAATCTTGGCCCTGAGATAGCTAGAAATGGTCCCTTTAGAGATCTCCAGGGATCGGCCTCTATACCTTCTCTTGGTAGTATGTTCAAAGTTTAATTGCTATCATAGTCAGCAATTTCAAATAAAAATGTTCAAGTCCAAGTTCAAATGTTTATTGAGCACCCCTGATGAGCTTCCTGGGAGTCTAATCTAGTGGGCAAGTTCCTGCTTTAACTCAGTGAGATGTTTGCTTAGAGGAGACAGCCAGTCCTCATAGTTATCCATTCTGTACATGACAACCTCCTTCACTTAGACCTGTTTCTTTCTACTGGAATTACCAGGCCACTAATGTGTCTGTCATGCTGACCTTCAACACCAGCAAGATCACTGGATTTCTGAAGCCAGCAAAGTAAGTCAGCCTTGTGACTTACATGGGGGGTTGCTCAACTGGGCTCCATCTGACACTTCAGCTGATTCCCTGTAGCTGCAGGTGGGATGTAACCAGGTCCCCCTGTCAAACTGTGGGACCCACGGTTTGGGAAGGAAACTTAAATTTTACCTCAGTTGGCCCAATTCCTTTCGCCAACTGGATTTGCCTCCATAAACTTCCTTTCACCTAACCACCATGACTTCCAAATTTCTAAAGAATTTACTAATACTGCTTTTCCTTAATCTATGAATTTTAGACATCAGCAATATTGACTTCCTGAAATTATAGAGACTGAGTTCTTTTATGCTACACACTTCCCCTCTGCAAGTCTTCCCAATAAGGTTGTATCATTGTTTTTGGCTCCTCAATCACCTTTTTCACTCTCACTGCTACCACACCCTTGGCCCTGTGCCTTCTCAAGCTGGTGTCTCCTCCTTTCTGGGGATCCCTACATTGCTTAGGTTTCCCTTGAACATAATGCCCACATCTCTGAATCTCTGATTTGTTATAGGATGCAAGTGGAACTGAAAGAATCTAAAGTTGGAGTATTCAATGTAAGTTATTATTGTTTTTATTTGTGAAATGATTAGGGTAATCATTAATTTAGAGTATTTACTAAGCAATGCTTTGGCACCTATAATAGAAAATAGAAAAGGTGAAGGGTTACTGTCTGCCCTAGAAAAGCATAGAAGTTCTTGAGGACAGGAACTATAGGGCAGAGGGACAGTTACCTCCCAATATAAGACAATATAATTAAATCATCTATTGGACAGAATTCTTTTAACTGCAAAGAATAGAAAGCCAACTAAAAGTGTGTTAAGCAAACAGAAGGAATGTATAGGATCATAACCAAAAAACAAAAAAGCTAAGGCTAGAGGTTTCAGGCATAGCTGGATCCAGGTGTTCAAATTAGTACATCAAGAATCTCTCTCCAAGGGAAGGGGAGAGGGGCGATATAGGGATAGGGGGAAAATGGTTATTAAGGGATTGTATAAAATCATGTGTGTGAAACTTTTGAAAATTGTAGAGCACTACAGAATTTAAAGAGTCTTTCAGTCAATTTTTTAAAAAGGAAAAAAGAATATATTCCAAAAAAAAAAAAAGAATATCTCTCCATTCTGCTTTCATCTGTGTTGACTTCATTCTCAGGCAGGTTCTTCCCACCAGTGGAAAACTCACAAATTTCCTGTAGTTTCTTTTTTTTTTAACCCCCCCCCCCACACACACACAAAAGCCCTCGTTGGATTAATCTTAGTCATGTGCCCACTCTTTAGCCAATCACGTGGTCAGAAATTGGACAAGGTCAATTGGCTGAGCATGGGTTTAACCTACACTCCCCAAGCCAGGATTTGCAGTCCCAAACCACACGGACTGAGATTGGAAAGGAGGATTCCCCAGGAGAAAATAGGGACTATTATTAAAACAAAAGGAATTGAGTGCTGGGTAGGCAGAACCAAGAGATGATTTCCACAAAGAGGAAAAAGTGGTGAAATAGATGGCGCCATATTAAAGGAAGAAAAAGAATGGGAAGTTTTATGTGGGCTGAAACAATAGAGGAGAGATTTCTGAAAAGAGGGAAGGTGGGGTGATGGCAGCTGCTCACAAGCCAAGGAGGAGATGGAAAGACTTTAAACTACAGTAGTTGGCTTCCTTTTTACCATCCTATGGCTACTGGTTCCCTCTGACCACACTTTACCTGCCCCCCACTTCCCAGACTTTCCCTTAAGTAGAAGTGGAAAAAATACATCAAGTGTGGGGAGAAACATTGCCCACAGGGACCCTGAAGGATGACTCCTTTCAGAGAACAAAGGCTAAAGTGAATAATGACACACTAATATTGTGTCTGTGCATGGCATGTAAAAATGTTCTATGAAGTAAATTATTCATCTGTAAAGAGTCACAAAAAGACATCCTATCATGTTTTCAGAACATCGACTGTAAAAAATAAGACCTGTAGAATCAGATAAATCTGGATTCAAATTCAGACCCTGCTGCCCCATTCCTAACAAGTCACTTTCATTCTGTGGGCCTCAGTTTTCTTATCTGTGAAATGGGGACATTAATATTAACTTCGAAGTGTTGCAGTGAAGATTGAATCAGGTGTAGATGTAATGCTCTGAGCCCTATACCTGGCACATAGTGAGTGTTAAAAGTTGGGTTTCATAATTTTTGTTTTGACTTAAAAATCTTTTTTTTTTTTTGCGGTACGCCGGCCTCTCACTGTTGTGGCCTCTCCCGTTGCGGAGCACAGGCTCCGGACGCGCAGGCTCAGCGGCCATGGCTCACGGGCCCAGCCGCTCCGCGGCATGTGGGATCTTCCCGGACCACGTACCCGCGTCCCGTGCATTGGCAGGCGGACTCTCAACCACTGCGCCACCAGGGAAGCCCCAAAACATCTCAAAATAGTTTTATCTTATAAAGTAGTAGCATGATGTAGGTATCTACCTGAAATTTGCCTTTTTTCAAACCTTTTGCCATGTCAGCACATACAAAACCATCCCACCCACGGGGTGGCCCCTGTGGAGGTTTGTTGGTGGGCAAGATGGTACTTGTGGTTATGGTGTACCTCTCCTATTCTCCACCAGGTGGAGCTGTTGGAGGCGCTGCTCAATTACTACCTTCTCAACACCCTCTACCCCAAGGTCAATGGTAAGCATCACTATGGATTTTTCCAGGTCAAGAGTGGACACTGCTCTTTCCGGGAAAGAAAGCTGGCACCAGGGCTCTCCTGCAGGCTGTGTGACCTTGGGCGAGTCACTTCTCTTCTCTGAGCTTCAGTGGCCTGTCTGTGAGACGGGAGTGTTGAAGTCGGCCTCACCTCATTCCAGGCCTCTAAGGAGGGTTGAGGATAGGGGCAGTTTTTGGAACACAGTAAACCTCCTTCTAAGAGAGAAAGAGGGGGGCTTCCCTGGTGGCGCAGTGGTGGAGAGTCCGCCTGCGATACAGGGGACACGGGTTCGTGCCCCGGTCTGGGAAGATCCCACATGCCGCGGGGCGGCTGGGCCCGTGAGCCACGGCCGCTGAGCCTGCGTGTCCGGAGCCTGTGCTCCGCAACGGGAGAGGTCGCAACAGTGAGAGGCCCGCGTACCGCAAACAAACAAAAGACCTAAACCCTCTTTGCATGAGACCCTGCTTCATTTGGCTACAGTAGAAAGCAGGATGCAGGTGGGGGGCAGAGAGCAAATGCCCACTGGATTCTTATCATGAGTAGACGCTGCCCCATCCCTGCCACGTCTCCACAGAGCACCATGCCTGAGGGCTCAGGCTCCTCTGTCAGTCTGCCTGGCATCAAATCCCAGTTCTTCTGCTTTCTAGCTATGTAACCTAGGACAGGTTACTTGGCCGCTCTGTGCCTCAATTTCCTTATCTGTGGCATGGGAATAATAATCCCAATCTTTGGTGATAAATAAACGGGAATATACCGTGTATAGGGTTTGCAGAGAGGAACTTTTTGGTGTAAAATTTTCTCTGTAATTATTTATTAACAAATCTCTCTCGATGTTCTGCCTCAACCTCCAGATAAGTTGGCAGAAGGCTTCCCCCTCCCTCTGCTAAAGCGTATTCAGCTCTATGACCCTGTTCTCCAGATCCACAAGGTCAGTGGGTTCAGCGGGGTTCTGAAGAATTGGGGAGGGGGGTTGGTTAGCTTTCCTGGTTTGCAGGCTATAACTCAGTGGGTGGCACCCAGCCCAGCCCTGCAGCTGGGAAAGCCTCCACGGGGGTGGGATGGTTCAGGGTCAGCTGGATGCCATGAAGCCGTCCACGTGTCCTTTAGAAGTGGCACCTCTATGGGGGCAGGAGGGATTTGACACAACCTGTGTCACAACTTTCCACCCCCCGCCGCCCCACCCCCCCGGCCGTGGGTGACCTGGGAGAACCTCAGGACCAGCTCGTTTTAAAAATACAGCAATCCTAGGCATGCCAACAGCTCAGGTTCTGAAAGCCATTTGTAAGTTTTTAAAATTTCTTCTAATTTCTTGGGAATTCCCTGGTGGCCCAGTGGTTAGGACTCAGCACTTTCACTTCTGAGGGCCTGGGTTCAATCCCTGGTCTGGGAACTGAGATCCCACAAGCCGTGTGGTGAGGCCAAAATTAATTAATTAATTAATTAAAATAAAATTTCTTCTAATTTCTTAAGTGGAAGAGCTTTGATGTATTAATAGATACATGTTTGGTGTGCCGTCCCTCATAGACCGATTGCCCCACCACACTCATAGCTTGACTTCTGGTGTACTTCCTTCCAGCCTTTTGTCTCCTCCAAGCATTTTTTGAAATTGTTTTCTTGTTCTGGATAGTTGCCTTGCTAGCGCTCAGACCTGTTTTCTTTCTTTTCTTTGGTTGCAGTCTAGTCTCCCTTCCCCCCACCAATGTTAAATTCTGTCCCAAGCATGCAAGGGACCATAATTTACTTAACTATTTGAATAACAAGGAATATGTCTGATTCTTCACCAAACTCTCCACTCTTCTGACCAAGCATTTTATGCGCCATCTGTGCCCCACGGTTCAGGTTATCTTTCTAGAAGAGCATCCGTAAGGTGGGATGACTGGGTTGGCAGGCTTGTGAGCATTAAAGGAGATGCTGCTTTGTGCCTGGTACATAGTCAACATCCAGCAAACAACAGCTACTAAAAAGAAGGAGAGGCAGCAGAGTCATCAGGAACATTGAAACAGAGATCAACTGAGACATTTGAAAAACAAATATACAGAGCCCTTTTGCGTCCAGAGATACTCAACATCCAACTATTGTTGAGAGTTTATAAGGAGTGAGACAGATCATTGTTCAAAGCAAGGACTGAGTGACAATTCATGCAGCTGGCCTAAGTTTTCTCCTGTGTAAAGTGGGGTGTAGCCCAGACCACACTGGGCAGTTATGAAGATTAGAGCTTCTAGCTCAGTTTGGCACATTGGAAGTCATTAGAAGATTTGTTAGATTGACCCTTGAACAACACGGGTTTGAATGGCCCCATGTCCGTGTATACGCAGGTTTTTTTCAATAATAAATACAATACTATGGTACTACACCATCTCTGCAGTTGGTTGAATCTGTGTATGAGGAACTGCGGCTGCAAGGAACCGCGGATCTGGAGGGCTGACTATAAATTATACGTGGATTTTTCCACCCATCGGTGCCCCTAACCCCGCAGTTGTTCAATGGTCAACTGTATATACTATCATATCCATTAAAATTTTGAGGTCAACTCTGCCCATGTGTTTGACCCCCAAAGGCAGGGGATGGGTTGCTGTGGGAAAGAATTGGATTTTGCTCTGAGTTCAGAATTCCCACCCCTTTGGTGATGGAAACTTACGAGGACGTAGGAGAATAAACCCCAGCAGCTCAGTTTTGTCTTATTCACCAAGGAGAGAGAATTTAGGTGACACAGGGGACATTTATGAGGCCTACCATGAAGCAGCAGCTTGGGAAATGACAGATAAATTGCCACCTTAGAGAAGGTAGCTGGCAAAAGCTGTGCTTTATGGAGACCTTGGGGACAGAGGCACACGCTCGATTTATGCACTGACGTGGTTTCTGGCAGAGCTTGTGCTTCCCCAGACGTGGGCCTCCCTTTAAATCAGAGATGCATCTTTTTGGAGTAGAGGATGCTTTTACCATCCTGTCCTGTCTTGTCTCTCCTAGGACTTCCTGTTTTTGGGCACCAACATCCGGTACCTGAGAGTTTGAGGACGGGGCGAAAGACAGGGCTTGGGGGCCACAGCTGGATTGCCAAGTTGCATTTCAAGATGTGCAGCATATTCCTGGAGATTCTGGGAGGATGAAGACCATTTCTGTTATCAGCTCTGGGGGCCTAGCCTCTGTCCCCACACTCCTCCTTTTCAGCACGTACACCCACACCCCCTCTAACTCTGGATTTTACTTTCCCACCAGGATAGACCGTCCTCCCCCACTAGCCTGTACTATCTTTAAGGGCAGACACTGTCTTTTTTATTCACCATCGGATCCCTGTGCCTAGCAGAGTGCTTGCACTTAGTAGGTTCTCAATAAATATTTATTGAATGGCTCAATGAAGGAACCATCTGGTACTCTAGCTGAACCTCCATCTGTGATCTTCAAGGAAGAACCCTGACCACATTCCCATTTCTCAGCGCTGCTGCTGTGGGAACCGTAATGAGAGAACATGGTATTCCACTCCCTGCTCAGCCCTGGACCTGGTGCTGGTGCTGGCTGTCTAAGACAATTGTCCATCTCAGTTTGGGAGCAGTTCATGGGTAGTTCATGGGCTCATTTCAGTACATCCTCCCTCTCTCCCTCCCTCTCTGTCTGCTGCAGACACAGGAGCCAGTGGGTCTCCGGGAGCAAAAACTCAGCCTCCTGCTGCCCTCCCCATTGAAACGGGTGTAAATTAGGAGGAAATGGATCTGTCTAGGTTTTGGGTCCGACCCGAATAAAAGACTCATCCAACTGTTGTTTATGAGCCCCAAGCCTGGAGGAAGAGGCCGTGATTTCTAATTACTGAACAACCAGCCTTTGATCAGACTTTACCAAACAGTCATTTCCAAGTTATATGGTTGGGCCCCCGGGGACTGGGAATCAGAAGGCTCGTTGGATGCTTTCTTAATTGTGTTAATGAGCAGATGCATGGAGCTGCCGGCTAGCAGATAATTCACAGGGAATAGACCCATTTACCCTGTGTGTGACAGAGATGCATTCCAAGATGGGACGATGCACTGTCACCCAGCTGGAGGCGGGGTGAGCCATGGCTTCGCCTCGTCCCTTCTGTTCACTTGTCTGCCACCATCATCCATCCCGTGATGGACTGTGAAGGGCTCGGCTTCATCCAGCACTGGACACGTGGCCTTGGGCCGGTCCCTTTCCCCCTTTCCCTCACTTTATCCTATAAAATAAGGATGATAATAATAGTAGCCATGTCCTAGGACTCTTATAATGATGATATTAGGTAATCCATGTAAAAGGATTTATTTAACCCTAGTGGGGATTCAATATTTATTGGCTGGACGTGCTTACTGAGCATCCTCTTGTTTGCAGGCACTGAGTTGTTCAGCACAGGGGAACTAGAGGCAGCACAGACCCAGTTCCTTTTCAGAACATTGCCTCACCGTGGAAAGAGCCAGTCTTGACTCCAACTTACTTCCTTTGGGCCTCTGGGAAAGGCCTCTCTAAAGCCTCAGTGTCTTCCCTTGTCAAATTTGCTGGGAATACCTCCTTGCAGGGTGACTAGGGACTCAGTGGGTTCACGTCCAGCTTCTGGGAGTGAGGGGAGGATAGGGCATAACCTGGTAAACAGATGATGCGATTATCACCTGCCTTCGTTTGGGCTCCCCAGAAGCAGACTCTGAAACAAGGAGGCGGGTACAAGTAGTTTACTGGGAAGAGGATCCCAGGGAAATAACCAGTAGAGGAGAGAAAATGTGATGCAGGTGGGGGTGCTTCCCTGGTGGCACAGTGGTTGAGAGTCTGCCTGCCAATGCAGGGGACACGGGTTCGAGCCCTGGTCTGGGAAGATCCCACATGCCGCAGAGCAACTGGGACCGTGAGCCACAATTACTGAGCCTGCACGTGTGATGAAGAGTGGCCCCCGCTTGCCACAACTAGAGAAAGCCCTTGCACAGAAACAAAGACCCAACACAGCCATAAATAAATAAATTTTTTAAAAAATTTGTTAAAAAAAAAAAATGTGATGGGGAAGGGAAGGCAGCCTTTAAAGTGTTCATGATCAAACCAATTACCACCTTAATCCCACTCAGGAAACTCTGGGAGCCAGTGTAGAACACCCAGAGTATCCACCCAAAGGCTGAGATTGCCGGGATGCTTGTACATCGTCTCCCATCAACCACTGTTTGAGGGGAGCTCCTGGGGACATTAGTTCTCTGGTTCTTCTAGTCTGGGCAGGGCAGGCTCTAGCAGCTGAAACCTCTCAGGCAAAGAAACGCAAGTGCCAGCAAGTAGAACTCAGGTTGGCATGAGCTGACTGGTAAGACGGGTGGGGCCTGCGCGTGGCTGTACAATAGGGTAGGAGTTCACCAGCTCAAAATTCTGGATGTGATATGAGACTGTTTGCCACATTGCCTGGAAAAGCTGTGCGTTGGTCTCCTTTGCCTGTTTTTAAGAAACTCAGCCTAGTTTTCAAGCAAGCCTTCATTTCAGAGCATTCTAGAATGCTCCAGGACATTCCAGGGGATGGCCCCAAGAAAGGACTCCGGGAAGCCCAGGCACGTACTTGATGAGTACGGGGCAGCCAGGTTTGCTATGAAACAGGGGAAAAAAAACAATTCTTTGTGAAAGAACAAAATATTTCTCATTCACAAAGCAAGGAAAGGCCATTCCTACCCAATGACACTAAACACATTCATTCAGTAACAGAGCCTCAAGTTAGTGTCATCATGTCTTGCTGGGGTAGCTCCAGGACAACCACTGCTGGCCCTGGGTTCCCCTAGCAGGTTCTGACACCGTGAAATCTGACTATAGACATGCAAGTATCCTCAACAGCTCCGACCTTACAGGAGGACTGGTCTTGGGACAGCACATTCTGATATTAATGATCAGAACTCTGGGCTATCAAAGAACCATCGAGAGACTATAGAAGAACCATTGATAGTTATTGTGCCATAGAGCTCACGCCCACACAAACTAAGACACCACCCTGGAGATGCTGCACCTCCTGGTTACAAACTGACTCCCCCTCTGTGCTTCACTAACTTCCCAAGAGCCCTCCTACAGCTACACACTGTTCCACACTTGTGTACATACAAGACAGCTTCCTCTTAGAGATTAATTGGATTTCCTGGTGGGGATGGACCACAGTTTTTTTGACCAACCCCTTACTAATGGGTCCTTAGGTTGTTTCTGATACTTGGCTTTTATGAATGAGAAGTCCAGCTCCTTATTTTCACTGAAGTCCAGCATTTTAACCAAAAACTTATGTGTGATTTCTGGGGCCTGACCATAGGCAATTACAAAGGCTTTACCTGACAGACCTCGTGGAGGAAGGCTACCCTCCTCATCCCAGTCTCGGTGCCCAGACAACGCACTGTGGTCTCTGAGGAGAGTTGCAGTCAAGGACTCAGGCACCCTGGACGGTTATGCTCTTTGCATATTTGCATTCCTAGCCCAGAAGCCTTTGTTCCTAAGTTTTGGGGTTTTTTAAATAAATTAATTTTATTTATTTTTATTTTTGGCTGCATCGGGTCTTCGTTGCTGCACACAGGCTTTCTCTAGTTGCAGTGAACGGGGGTTACTCTTTGTTGCGGTGCGCAGGCTTCTCATTGCGGTGACTTCTCTCGTTGCGGAGCACAGGCTCTAGGCACGTGGGCCTCTGTAGTTGCAGCACGCAGGCTCAGTAGTTGTGGCTCGCGGGCTCTAGAGCGCAGGCTCAGTTGCTCTGCGGCGCGTGGGATCTTCCCAGACCAGGGCTCGAACCTGTGTCCCCTGCATTGGCAGGCAGATTCTTCACCACTGAACCACCAGGGAAGCCCTCGTTCCTAAGTCTCTTTACCTGAAACCTTAGGCAGAGGTTTTCAGAGGCCTTTGCCAAGGACTCTGTCAGGGAAAGAAGGGGGAACCTTGAAGGTATTTTCCCCAGAATGACTCACACTCAGTACTTTTTGACTCCCAGCCCTTTCCCCCTTGTCTCCCACTGCCTCCCTGGCTCAGGGTCCAGGAACCTGACAGAGGTTTCTTTTTGGGGATCCTCATCAGTGAGACGACCCCAACACTTGCACCGAAATCCCTGATCCACCTGCACCTTGTCCCATGGGGGAAATGGAATGGGGGCGTCGGTGCTTTCTCCAGTTTGAGCCGCTCGCTTATGCTATTGGAATGAGTGACTGAAGGTTTCACTGTGGTTTTCATTTTGGCTTGTTGTTGCTTTAATCAACTCCTCCGACACCTGGCAGCCCAGCTCTCTCCAGTTCAGCTGAACTCTGGACAATAAATAGTGCTTCTGTGAAAAACTTTACCCATACATCATTTCTCATTCATGCATCCATACAAACATAGGAGCAGGTACATCTGTGAAATAAATGTCCAGAAATGGAATCCAATCATTTAAAGAGACCCTTCCATCAATTTAGCAATGGTGTGTTTGCTCTCAGTCTCTCCTCTTTCACCCTCCCCCCTCCTCCTGAGTATGCAGGGGAGGGGACTCACGTGGGCTCATGGCAGTGGCATGGGGGAGGGTTACGTAGTAAAGAATTCACCTTGGCTCAGAGAGGGGGCTGGTCTTTGCCCTCGGCCTCTGAGAACTCATCTCTAGGCTTAGGAAGTCCTGCCTGATCAGAGTGTCTTGTCTAGCTGGGGGCACTGGACATGCCCGACAGTTAACAGTGTGATCTATGGTGGGGACTTTGGGTGACATGGTACCATCTGGACCTCCAAAGGGGCTGCAGATGGGGTCAACCACAAGGGTGGTCAACCATGTCTACAGATGGAGCCCCAGTAAAGACTGGACACCAAGGCTTGGGTGAGCTTCCCCAGTTGGCAACACTGTGCATATTGTCACACTGTGATGCTAAGAAAGTAAGGCCATCCACGGATCCACAGGGAAAGGCCAACTGGAAGCTCGGTGTTTGGAACTTTCCTGGATTCTGTTCTCTGCCCCTCTTCCACTGGCTGACTTTAATTGGTATCCTTTCCCTTTAACAAACTGTAACCAGGAGTGTAACAGATTTCTGTGAGTTCTAGAGTCCTTTTAGCCAATTAGAGAACTTATGGGTGGTCTTGGGGACCCTCAAACTTGCAATTGATATCAGAAGGGGGGGTGGTCTTGTGACTGTGCTACCTGTAACTTCACAACGGGTCTTGTATTCTCCGGCTCCGAAACACTGCTGGCCTCAGACACTGAGCACGAGGCCAATGACACTGATATCTGTTCTCTGTGGGCTGACCAGGCCTGGAGGGCCCTCATCTCCTGCCCCCCTGACTCATCCTCAGCTCTGCTCTTTGTGGTGCCACAAGTTCTGTACTGGTCAGGATCCCTAACTGCAAACTTCAGAATGCACTCTGGTTAACATAAGCAAGAAGGAGGTTTCAGCCTCCAAGGATTTGAAGAGCATCAGTGGTTGCCATGAGCCCTGAGTATATGCCTTTGGTCCAGACCTCTCTTCTGAGATTCCGACCTGTCCCATAACTATAGGCTTGACATTCACCTCCAGCTGACTGGATTAGGGGGTTGCATCTGGCTCATGTGACAAAGGAATCTGCCAAGGTATCCTGAGGATTTCCCTTGGAGTCTGGTACATAATTTCCCTCACAGCACATCTACATGGGCCTGCTTCTCCCAGCCCACAGAGGATTAAAACACAGCAGAATAGATGGCTGCTTTATGGCCACTAAAGAACCCAGAGCTGGATTCTCTCCATCCCTTAGAGAAGGCTTTCCTCCCACCTCAAGTGATCTCATGGGGCCCTTAGTGCAGACCTGTCATCACAAACCCCAGGGACAGGTAGGCTGTTTTTAAAAGGATGCTCTCACCACTGCCATCTCATCTTGGGGTGCAGGGCTAGTCCCAGAGCCATCACTGGCATCCCCCAGACCCAATCAAGCCCAGCTTTCTTTCAGCCCTACCCCTCCACCCACAGCTAGCTTTCTAGGACCTGCGGTTCAATCAAGAGTGCCTCTCTGAGAACTCCCCCTGATAAAATCCAGGTGTTATCAGGAATGTGGAGTAACTGGAACACTTGTCCACTGCTGGTGGGAATGTAAATTGGTACAACCACTGGAAGGGTCTGCTATAGTTGAACATGGATGTGCCCCATCACCCAGCAATCAAACACCCAACTGAAATGCCCACCTATGTTCACCAAAGACACATACTGGTGTGTTCATATACACTCTTCATCATAACCCCCAACTGAAAATAACCCAAATGTCCATCAGTAGTGGATGGATACGTTGTGGAATATTCGCACAACAGAATATTAAGCAGCAATGAGCACAAAAGAACTTCAACTGCATACAGTAACGTGGATACCTCCCACAAACAGAATGCCGAGTTAAAGAAATCTGACACAAAAGAGTACCTGCTGTATGAGTCCATTGACACAAAGTTCAAAAGCAGGCGAGTCTAATTCATGGAAGCAAAAGTCAGGAGGGTGCTCATGCTGCCTGGGAGGAGGACTGACCAGAAAAGGACATGAAGAGCTCCTAAGGGGGTTTGATAACGTTCTACTTCTTGATCTGTGTGCTGGTTACATGGGTGAGTTCACTCTGTGAACATCAATCTATCTGCATACTTATTACTTGTACACTTTTCTGCATGTATTCAAAGAAGTATACATAAAATGAGTCAGTCTGTATTTATGAGACTTCTTATAGTGTTTTTATTATGTAGGCTCCCTATAAACAAAGTTTGAGTTTTCTGGGTTTATTCATCTACTATACCAGAGTTGTATGGGCTGTTTATTGTGGCACTGTTTGTGATAGCAAAACAATAACCAAACCCAACAAAACAAAGACTGAACGCAACCCATGTAGCCCTCGATAAAGACTAACAGATAAATTATGGTGCATCCACACAAAAGAATACTATGCAGTCATTGAGAAGAATGACTATACATGCAGACATGAAAAGATGTCAAGACGTTATTAAGTAGAAAGCGTAAGCTATAGAACAGTAGGTACAGTATCATCTCCTTTTATTTAAGATGATATAGACATATGAATGCTTATATGTACACAGGAAATTTCTAGGACGTTACCCGTTACTGGAAACAGAGGTTACCTCTGAAGAGTGGAAATAAAGGGTTCATTAGGTTGGGAAGTTTTCATTTTTCTTGTTGTGCCATTTTGTAGTTTGGATTTTTTTTACACAAGTGAATATTACTTTTTAAAAATAAAAATTTTAAGGTGTCAATCAAAGCAATTTAGGCACATGCTTTAAAAAAATCAATGTACAAAATGGATAATCAACAAGGAACTACTGTATAGCACAGGGAACGCTACTCACTATTCTGTAATAGGGACTTCCCTGGTGATCCAGTGGCTAGGGCTTCCCGCTCCCAACTCAGGGGGCCCTGGTTTGATCCCTGGTCAGGGAACTAGATCCCACATGCCACAACTAAGAAGTCCGCGTGCCACAACTAAAGATCCCGCATGTGGCAACGAAGATCCCACATGCATCAAATGAGACCCCGGCACAGCCAAATAAATAAATAAATATTAAAAAAATATATTCGCTAATAACCTATATGAGAAAAGAATCTGAAAAAGAATGGATATCGGTATATGTATAACTGAAGCACTTTGCTGTACACTTGAAATTAACACAACATTGTAAATCAACTATACTCCAATATAAAATAAAAATTAAACTAAAAAAAAGAATAAAAACATCAATGTACAAAAGGGTCCCTAATAAGCAGCAATGGTCTCAGAGGGAACAACTTTTAATTCCTTAAACGTTTCTGTTTTTAGTTCTGGATACATCCAAATATTAAGTAATGTTCCCATTTCTCTCTCTCTCTCTCTTTTTATTTACCAATATTAAACAAAATTACTGACTTCATTAACCTGCCCCACTTACAGTCCCTCTCTCAAAATAGTTATGTAACTTCATAGTTTTGGCTTCTCTGTTGGTCAGTTTATAATCTCAGATGCTATGTTCGCACATTTGTTTTTTGCTCCATCAACTATATATAGCTGGGGTCTCTCAATTTCTCTACTCACTGTGACCTAGCACCTCTCTGAACGTAAGTTCCCTCACCTGAAAAAGAGCAGGTATGAAAAAGTCTGACTAGATAGCTAGTCACAAAACCATTTCTCTTCCTGGGCTCACAGCTGTTTCCCAGCCTCCCTTTCAGTTAGATGTGACCATGTAGCTGAGCTTTGGCAAGTGGAATGTGGGCAGAAGTGATGTGTGCCACTCTGGGTGTAGCCCATAAACACCCCTGTTTGAGTCTCATTCTCTCTCTCTCTCTCTCTCTCTCTCTTTCTCTCCCCTCCCCCATCCAGATTTGACACCCAAGGTAACTAGAGATAAATGTACTGACGATGACAGAGCCTCCAGCAGCCTGGATCCCTGAATTATTCTCTGTCACAGACTTCCAGTACTATGTTGAATAGAAGTGATAATAATGGGCATCCTTTTGCCTTGTTCCTAATCTTAGAGGAAAGCTTTCAGTGTTTCACTAATGAGTATGATGTTTGTGGTGGGCTTGTCACGTATGGGCTTTGTTAGGTTGAGGTCATTTCCTTCTTCTCCTAGTTTGTTGAGTGTTTTTATCATGAAAGGGTGTTGAATTTTGTCAGATGTTTTTTCTGCATCTATTGAGATGATCATGTGATTTCTATCTTTCATTCTGTTAATGTGGTGTGTAATTTGCATATGTTGAACCGTCCTTGCCCCACACAGGTAAATCCCACTTGGTCATGTTGTATGATAATTTTAATGTGCCGTTGAATTTGATTTGCTAGTATTTTGTTGAGGATTTTTACACCTATCATCATCAGAGATATTGGCCTGTAGTTTTCTTTTCTTGTACTGACTTTGGTTTTGACATCCAGATAACACTGGCCTTATAAAATGAGTTTGGAAGTATTCCCGCCTCTTTCGTATTTTGGAAGAGTTTGAGAGGTATGGGCATTAATTCTTCTTTAAATGTTTGGTAGAATTCTCAGTGAATCCATCTGGTCCTGGGCTTTTCTTGTGGGGGAGATTTTTGATTACTGATTCAATCACTTACTAGTTACAGGTCTGCTCCGATCTTCTACTTCTTCATGATTCAGCCTTGCTTGGTTGTATGCTTCTAGGAATGTTTCTATTTCTTCTGGCTTACCCAATTTGTTGGCATATAATTGTTTATAGTAGTCTCTTATCATTCTTTTTATTTCTGTGTCATCAGTTGTAATGTCTCCTCTTTCATTTCTGATTTTATTTGGATCTTCTTTTTTTTTTAAGTCTAGCGAAAAGTTTATCAGTTTCATTGATCTCTGTAAAAAAGCAGCTCTTAGTTTCATTGATTTGCCCTGCTCAGTTAACCCTTCGTTTCCCCCAGCAAGAAAATATGCAGCTTATCTAGACCATAAATAACCAGATAACCTCTCCTGGTTCCGAATTCTAAAAGCTTGTCATCAGCTCTACAGTTCACTTAGCAAATGATTGTGTGGCACTGTGAATTGCTATTTAAATATTTTGTTATCTTACTTCTCCTGAGTTTTATTTCTAACCTCTGTAAGTAGATTATACTTTCCTTGAGGGCAGGAAACAGATATTATATGTCTTTGTATCACCCATGCCTCATTGCAGTACTGAGTTGGCACTTAATATGTATCTGGTGATTTGATTTGAAGTCTCTTGTCACTTAACCTAATTTTCCAATCTTTTCCCCAGCTATGGGCTGCCCCAGGCCCTTTTCACATAGCTCCTCCAATTTAGAGTCTGCTGTTAATTGTCTCCATATCTTTGTCTATGCTGTGCTGCACATGCTCAGTGCCCCTGCGTTTGACTTTCATATCACTCCTGTTCAGATCACAGAGCTCCCCAAAGGATATCTCACCTGGTTCTCGCTATTTCTGATGGGTCTGAGTCCTCTGTTGGGGCTCCAGAGGGTATTCGGGAGGTAGATGAGCCATGAAATGTTAAGTCAGGAGGGTGGAAACCTAGGTCAGCAGGAAACAAGAGAGGATCTGAAAGGCCTACATTTTAAAGGGTCATCAAGGGTTGCAGGAATTAGCATAGTTAATATTTTGGTGAATTTCCTTGGTGACTTTCCATTTTAGGAGAGACTGGGCATGGTTAAGGTCATGCAGAGAGTAAGTATAGAGTGGGGCAGCTTCATAGAAAAAGTCCCTTTTAGATCTAATACTCCATGATTCAAAATTACTTACCGTTATGTGTTGAATTGTGTCCTCCAAAACAGATACGATGAAGTCCTAACCTCCAGTACTTCAAAATGTGACTTTATTTGGAAATAGGATCTTGATAGAGATAATCAAGTTAAAATGAGGTCATTCAGGTGGTCCCTAATCCAATATGACTGGTGTCCTTATAAATTTGGACATGGAGACAGGCACCCACAGAGAGACAAGATGATGACAGAGGCAGAGATCAGACATGCAGTTTCAAGTCAAAAAATGCTTGAGGCTACCAGAAACTAAGAAGAGATAAAGAAGGATTGTACCCAGAATCTCTGAGGAAGCATTGCCCCATGGATATCTTGATTTCAGAATTCTGGCCTCCAGAACTGTGAGACAATAAATTTCTGTTGTTTTAAGCCACCCAGTTTGTGGTATTTTTTTGCAGCAGCCCTAGGAAACTAACGCACTTGTCTTCTCCATGCTTCCTTCCCCCTATCCAAAAAATGGGCACCTAATGTCAACCTCACAAGAGTGGGAGGCTTTTTGCTGAGATAAAAATATCAGTGGATTTTTATTTTTTAAACATTTATTTATTTGACTGCGCCGGGTCTTAGCTGCGGCACATGGGATCTTCGATCTTCATTGTGGCATGCGGGATCTTTAGTTGCGGCATGCGAACTCTTATTCAAGGTATGTGGGATCTAGTTCCCTGACCAGGGATCGAACCCCTGCATTGGGAGTGCAGAGTCTTAGCCACTGGACCACCAGGGAAGTCCCACCAATGGGTTTTTAATTGGTTATGCAAAAGTCAGCTTCTCACTGAGTTTGCAAAATAAGCACAGCTGTTCCAAGTATGCTTTTTTTTTTTTTTTTTTTTTTTGGCTGTGTTGGGTCTTCATTGTTGAGTGCGGGCTTTCTTTCTTTATTTGTGGCGAGCAGGGCCTACTCTTCCTTGCAGTGCGTGGGTTTTTCATTGCGGTTGCTTCTCTTGTTGCAGAGCACGGGCTCTACGTGCATGGGCTTCAGTAATTGGAGCATGCAGGCTCAGTAGCTGTGGCTCACGGGCTTAGTTGCTCCACGGCATGTTGCATCTTCCCAGACCAGGGCTCAAACCCATGTCCCCTGCATTGGCAGGAGGATTCTTAACCACTGTGCCACCAGGGAAGTCCCTTGACTATAGTTTTTTATTCTTTAACTATATTACTGGATTCTACCTCTTAATCTTTCATGAAGAAGTTCTGCTTCAATATTCATAGATTAAATTAGTCTGTGAATTTCTTTTTGTTGCTTTGTCAGGTTTCGATATTTATCTTAGTCAACTCACGCTGCTACAACAAAACACTGGGGTAGCTTTAACAACAGAAACTTATGTCTGACAGTTCTGGAGGCTGAGAAGTCTAAGATCAAAGTCCCACCAATTTGCTTTCTGGTTAGGTTCTAATTCCTGGCTTATAGATGGTCATCTTCTGGCTGTCTTAACATAGCAAAGAGAAGGGGAGATGTCTCTCAGGACACTTTTTATAAGGACACTAATCCCATCATGTGGGCTCCATCCTCATGACCTCAACCAAACCTAACCACTTCCCAGTTGGAAGGCCCCACTTCCTAATACCATCACATTGGTAGTTAGGGCTTCAACATATGAATTTGGGGGGAGGACACAATACAATCCGTATCAATGTTAATACCCTTCCAAAAAAAAATCACTGGGCAGTTTCCTTCTTTCTTTTTGCTCTGGAAGAGTTTGCTGAGCTTTGGAATTACCTGTCACTTGTAGATTTGAAAGAAATCATGGGGTTGTCTTGGACAACTTCCTCAGCTACTTCCATAGTTATTAGTCTGTTCAGGTTTTCTATTTCTTCTTAAGCCAGTCTTGGGAATTTTTATTTTTTTAATTTATTTTGGTTTTAAATTATCCAAATTTTCAAGAGGATTAACATTGCATGGCGTTAAATGGGCCTTCATAATTTCCCCCTTACCTTTATACTGTATAATAGCATGCAAAAATTAAAGAGAATAAAGTAGATCTATATATGCTGACATGGAAAGATCTACAAGATAGAATGGGGAAAAAAGTCTCAGAAAAAGAGAGAATCCATTTTTTAAAATAAGCTTCTATTTTGGAATTAGAATCTCCTTTTTATATATTAAATGGATGTAAAATGGTCTAAAAAGATACCCACTAATACCTAGTTGTAGCAGTATTCCCCTTAGACCTGAGAAAGAGGGACCTCTCCCTTGGGTTTGCTCTTTAGAGGGGCTGCTCATCCTCCTTCCAGATGCACCACATCCACAGAGGACATGCCCATCTAGAGTCTGAACCTTCCTTCTAGACCAGCCTTCCTATTCCTGGGACCCCAGCATTCCTTCCAGAGTCTGTGGGGACCTTGCCTCAGGTATGTCTTCCTGAGGATGGAGTGTACCACTGCTGTGACCACTGCTAGGTCCTGTTTGAGGGGTGTGTGGAGAAACCTGGATGTGCAGGTTGGAGTCTCCATCTGTGTATACATGAGGCCCTGGTGGTGTAGATGGAGCCGGGCAAGGGAAGAGAAGGGAGGCCCTACACCACATTCTAGGAAGAAACTCTGGAGAGTCCAGGAATTCTAAATCCAAACATGGTTTCTCAGGTCGATATGAAGGTATATTTGTCCAGGTAGGAGGATAGAACGTTTCTATTTAACAGTTTGTTAGCTGGATCTATAAAAAGTATGTAGATATATGGTATGTGGGCCTTGGTTTGACTCTTGTCCTGGGCCCCGCAAATGTCAAGGGGTTAATCATATTACTTCTGGGAGAGACATGAAACTTGAGGGGGGAAAAGGGAGAGAGGGTGTCATGGGCTGAACTGTGTCCCGCAAAATTCATATGCTAGGGCTTCCCCGGTGGCGCAGTGGTTGAGAGTCCACCTGCGGATGCAAGGGACACGGGTTCGTGCCCCGGTCCGGGAAGATCCCACATGCCGCGGAGTAGCTGGGCCTGTGAGCCATGGCCGCTGAGCCTGCGCGTCTGGAGCCTGAGCTCTGCAACGGGAGAGGCCACAGCAGTGAGAGGCCCGCGTACTGCAAAAAAAAAAAAAAAAAAAAAAAAAAAAATTCATATACTAAAGCCCCAAACCCCACCCCACCCCCTGTACTTAAGAATGTGACTCTAGTTGGAGGTGGGGCCTTTTAATGTGTCGATGAACTTAAAATTAGGCTGGGCCCTAATCAAACTGACTGGTATCCTTACAAGAATAGGAAACTTGGACATACAAAGAGACACCAGAGGCTCATGTACAGAGGGGCGAACGTGTAAAGAGGGGAACTGTCTGCACCCCAAGGAGAGAGGCCTCAGAGGAAACCAACCCTGTGTGCACCTTGATTTTGGACTTCCAGCCTCCAGAACTATAAGAAAATAAATGTCTCTTGTTTAAGCCACCCAGTCTGTGGTATTTTGTTCTGGCAGCCTGAGCTGACTTTAACTTTTTACCCTATTTTTTTCTTCTTCTTTGACTTTTATTTCTAATGCCTATGTATCTGTGCATTATTTATGTAATTAAAAAATACATATTAAAATGTTCTCTTATCATGCTTGTCTTTCATTTCTCATCCTAATTATGTGTTCTCTGTATGTGGTCTTTCTCCTCTTGATTAGGCTGGCTAGTGGCTTCTCTATTTTGCTGTGTAGGTTTTTTTTCCACAGTGAATCAGCTCTTCCATTTACCAATTCTACCTTTGTTTCGTACTTTAATTCATTAATTTCTGCTTGTCTTCATTCTACCCTTCTTTCCTTAGATGTATTTTGTTGCTCACTTAGTATCTTCCAGCTTTGAATGCTTGATTCATTTATATTTGTCTTTTTTTCTTCTTTTTCAGAAATATAAGTGTTTAAGAAGATATTTCCCTCTCATAATTTTATTTTATTTTATTTTATTTATTTATTTTTGTCTGCATTGGGTCTCCATTGCTGTGCACAGGCTTTCTCTAGTTGCAGCGAGCAGGGGCTACTCTTTGTTCCAGTGCGTGGGCTTCTCATTGCGGTGGCTTCTCTTGTTGCAGAGAACCGGCTCTAGGCGTGCGGGCCTCAGTAGCTGCAGCTCGAGGGCTCTAGAGCGCAGGCTCAGTAGTTGTGGCGCACGGGCTTAGTTGCTCCGTGGCGTGTGGGATCTTCCAGACCAGGGATCGAACCCGTGTCCCCTGCATTGGCAGGCGGATTCTTATGCACTGGGCCACCAGGGAAGTCCCTCTCATAATGGTTTTAGCTGTATCTCATTGTTTTAGACACATAGTGTTTTCATCTTTGTTTTCCAATCTTGTTTGAACTTACAATTTTGACTTTCTTTTGTTCTCAAGTGGAGTTTTAAATTTTGAGGAGGGGATGCAACTAGAGATTATCAGACTAAATGAAGTAAGTCAGAAAGAGAAAGACAAAAACTATATGATATCACCTATATGTGGAATCTAAAATATGACACAAATGAACTTATCTATGAACCAGAAACAGAATCATGGACATAGAGAACAGACTGGTGGTTGCCAAGGGGAGGGGGTTGGGGGAGGGAGGTTAGGGTTAGCAGATGTAAGCTTTTATATAGAGAATGGATAAACAACCAGGTCCTACTGTATAGCACAGAGAACTATAGTCAATATCCTATGATAAACCATAATGGAAAAGAATATTTTAAAAAAGAATGTATACATGTGTATAACAGAATCATTTTGTTGTATAGCAGTAATTAACACAACACTGTAAATCAACTATACTTTGATTTTAAAATAAGTAAATAAATTTTGAGGAGGGTTTTTAAAAATATTTTATTTATTTATTTATTTGCTTGCACTGGGTCTTAGTTGCGGTATGCGGGCCCCTTAGTTGCAGCTCCCTGGCTCTTTCGTTGGCATGCAAACCCTTAGCTGCCACACGCATGTGGGATCTAATTCCCTGACCAGGGATCGAACCCAGACCCCCTGTATTGGGAGTGCAGAGTCTTAACCACTGCACCACCAGGGAAGTCCCGAGGAGGGGGTTTAATTTTTCCATGTGGTTGGGTTTTTGTCTCATTTCTACTTTTTGTTTTAATTTCTGGTTTTATTACTTGGTGGTCAAAGAAGTCTCTACTATTTCTATTTGGGGGGAAATTACTGATATTTTCTTTATAGTCATGGTCAAGTTTTGTAACTATTCTCATGGGTGTTTCAATGGAAGACATATTCGCTGTTTACATATTCATTTGTTTGCATGATGCCATATTATCACTAATATCAACCTGATTCATTATTTGATTCGGATCCTCTGTATCCCTTTGTGACCTGTGGCTCTTGGTAAAGCCCTTTAGCCAGTGTGGTTGAGCTGATTCATCTCTGTTCAGCTGGCGTTGTACAAGGGTGATATCAGAGTGTGATTCTTACCTCTCTCTCCTCACCTTGCCCTTAGCTTGTTGGCTTGATATAGGAGCCCAGCTCGGAGAATTACAAGGGTGGTAAAGTTGCAGGGTCATCCTTACAGCCCTGGTTCCCCTCACCCCGGGGCTTGAAGACAATCTCAAGGTGTGACCTTCCCTAGCACTCTTGAGTCCTCTTTTGCCCTGAGTTCTCAGCTTTCCAAGTAAAGATGTTGGCCAGACCCTTCCAGACCCTCTTACTTACTTTTAGGAAACCTGTACCTACTTAATATCCGGGAGATAGGCAAGGACTCTCCATGTCTTCCTTAAATGTGTTACAGATATCTCTGTGCGTCTGGAAGGTACTCTTGCCAATTTGCTCAACTCTGCCACATTCATTTCAGATGACATGTTCTTCTGTTACTTGCTCCGTCAGTTTGTCTCTGCTGCTGCTGTTGTTCACCTGAAAGGTGTTGGAGAGGGTCAGCGGGGCTTTCACTCTGCCACCTTTTCCTCCTCATACCCATCAAAGCCAATTGCTTCTGTCTCTTGCCACGTTCTATGAAAGCCAATAGCTGGATCCTCACTAAATTGAGAGACTGTGTGCTGAAGTGTCTGACTCAAAATAAAAGCTATTAACTTTATGGATGCTTGGGGACACCTCAAAGGTCATTCTGAAACTAGAGTTCAGCGGGAAGCCCATGTGCTTGCTGAGGAGGACAGACAAGGCATGTTAAGATGCCTTTGAGAGAGAGCACAATGGCTTCAATCATACGTCTTGAGGACAGAGAGATGCTCCCTATTGTGTCTCCCACAGGCAATTCGAAGTGGCTTCTAGATAAGCAGCAACCAGGCTGCTCTGGTTTAATAATATTCCTCTATTTTCCTGAGCAATACCAAGGAGTCAGTTGAGCTGTCTATAAACACAGTATTCTCAAATTTTCTTTGCTTTTTCTTTACTGTTTTACCTTTCTCTTTCTCCTTCCCATTTTGTTCTTTTTTCTTTCTTCTCCTGTTCCTGTAATAAATTTGAAAGCATCAGTGTTTCTAATGACCAGGAAGTATTTTTATGACTCTTTTTCTTTGCTTTAGACCTTATTGGCTCTTTCTTTAACCATAATTCTCACCTCCTCATAGTATTTTACAAAACAGGAAATTTCTATTTACTGTAACTAGCAATTATTATATAAACATTCTTCATGTGTATTGGTCAGGTTTCAGCATGTTGTGCTGCAGAACAAACAACCCCAAGATCTTAGTGGCTGACCACCACAGTGGTTTGTTTCTCACTCACGTGACATGTCAGTTGCAGCTCTGTGCCAAGTCCTCTTCATTCTGGATCCAGGATGCAGGAAGAAAGAGAAGATCAAAGTGCAAAAGGGACAAACTAGCCAAATCTAATCCTTTTTAGAAGGCTTTTCCAGGAGCCCACCCTTTCCTGGTTCAGGTGGGTCACTCAGCAGCCTCCTACAGTGCAGGGAGCTGCTCCAGCACCTGTTCCTACAGTCTACAGCAGCCAGAAGCACTGAAAGGCCAGTAGCTTCCCCCAGCACCCCCACCTTTGGCAGTTTTGTATTCAAGGGCTTCCATTGAGATACCTCAGTGGTATCAGGATAGCTTTCCCTGGTATGATAGAGGGCAGTGTTCTGGCAAGTTCCACCAGGGCAGACCTCAGAAACTTCTCTGCTGTTCAGTGAACCACAGCTGTGCCCAATCCAACAAAGTCTGGACCTCAGCACTGGGGGGAGGGCACAGGGGAGGGGAAGCTCTTTCTCAGCCCTGAGAGCCATGACTGCTCCTTATATCTGCTACTTTACCTGTATTCTTCAGAGTTCTCTTTACGTCTTACTAGGCAACCCCTCATTACTTCAATCCTCTGTTATAGTCAATAATTCTTTATATTATACTTTCCCTATTCAAATTACCATGTGGTTTTTCTCTCCTGATTGAATCCAGACTAATACACCAGCCCAGCTTTGTTGGCTCACATCTCATTGGCCAGGACTAGCTGCCAGTGCTGGGAAATGTAGCTCTTTAGCTGGGCAGGTGGCCACGTCAACTAATCCAGGGTTCTGCTAACAACAAAGAAGGGGAGTTGAGGTCTTGCATAAACAATGCGCAGTGCTGACCTCAACAGAAGTACATATTGATAAGGATGCCTTCCAGATCTCCAGTCAAACTTCTCTGCTTTCTAGGACAATTCCCTTGACCACACCCATTGGTGAAAATCCCCACCTGCCCACATCTCCAAGTGAACATTCTTACCTGTCCACATCTCCAGGCTCATTTCACACCATCCTCCCTGATACCATGGATCCCTTCCCTTGAAAATCCCCTTAGTCCTCTTAGAAAAGGATTAAATAAGCGGAAACAAATTCAACAAGTATGATTTGCTCTGTTATGAGCATTACACAGACTGAATGTCCCACAGTGTCCCCCTGAAACAGGTGGGAAGGGGGCAGGGCACAACCTTTAAAAGAATGACATAGCCTTTGGATGTGACATAAACTGGTTAGAACCAAGTAGGTCCAAGATGGCAGAAGATTTGACTTCCAGTAGACCTTGGGCTTCATTTTATGCTCATTGTAATACAGTAGCATATGCTAAATGACACCAGGGCCATGACAGTTCTGAGACTAACCATAAAAGGCCAAAAAGTGGGTGGTGGCCCAATTCCTGGAAATCTCCACCCCTTCTCCAA
>RJWK010002948.1:0-48130 GCA_004363435.1 Platanista minor
TTTTTAGATTCCATATATATGTGTTAGCATACGGTATTTGTTTTTCTCTTTCTGACTTACTTCACTCTGTGTGACATACTCTAGGTCCATCCACCTCACTACAGATAACTCAATTTCATTTCTTTTTATGGCTGAGTAATATTCCATTGTATATATGTGCCACATCTTCTTTATCCGTTCATCTGTCGATGGATACTTAGGTTGCTTCCATGTTCTGGCTATTGTAAATAGTGCTGCAATGAACATTGTGGTACATGACTCTTTTTGAATTATGGTTTTCTCAGGGTATATGCCCAGTAGTGGGATTGTTAGGTCATATGGTAGTTCTGTTTGTAGTTTTCTAAGGAACCTCCATACTGTTCTCCATAGTGGCTGTATCAATTTACATTCCCACCAACAGTGCAAGAGGGTTCCCTTTTATGGAGTCCCTAATTTTCAGAGCGCTAGGAAGAACTAGACAAAGACACAGTAAGCGTGAGGCAAGCAAGTAGTGACTATTTCAGGGAAGATAGGACTATAATTAAAAATGAAATCCTTAATAAGAAATAGATAAATGCATTCTAAATATCTTCCGGGAGTTGTGGCTTCTCCATTTATTTTCTTTATGGTGTTCTTTGATGAAAAGATTTTCTTACTTTTAGTTGATAGAATTTATCAATCTTTCTTTATGGTTGACACTTCTAGTGTCGTCAAAAATATTTTTTTTTCTAACTGAAAGTCATGAAGATATTCTCTTATACTGTCTTATTAAAATTTTAGAGGTTTGCTTTTCATAGTTTTTAAACCATCCGAAATTTCCTATTGTGAATATGCCGTATAAGGTAGGATTCCTTTTATGGATAATCAGTTGTCTCAGTGCCAGTTACTATAGTTCACCTTTTCCCCACAGATCTGCACTTTACTTTTGTTAGATACCAAGTTACCATCTCGTGTGGTCCTGTTTCTAAGCTCTCTGTTTGGTTCTGTTGATTAATTTGTCTATCCTTGTATAAATATCATACTGTCTCACAGTAGCTTTATAATATGTTTTGATGTCTACAGAAGAAGTCAGCAGAAGGCTGGACAAATAAATTTGACATATTCATAAACTGAATATGATAGAGCAGTGAGATCAATGAAATCATCTATGTGCATTAACATAGATGAATCATAAAAAGGTAATATTTAATGAGAAAACATAAAACAACCAAAAGGGACTATATACCACATGATACCATCTCGAAATGTCACGTAGAAATAAATCTAAACAATATATTATTTAGGGACAGATTCTTGTGGTAAAATTTCCAAGGCAAACAAAAGGAATGATATGCACATAATTCCAGATAGTGTTTACTCCTGGTAAGGAGTGGAACTGAGTGCGATTGAAGAAGCGTCCTTGGATAGCCTTATCGGGTTTGGCAATGCTTATTGCTTTGCTCCCTTCCTTTCCTTCCTGTGAAAGAAGGTTCGTGAAGGTTCATTTTATTATTATGTTTCATAATTTACATATATGATGCATATATTATTTTATATTAACTATTATAAAAATAGAATTTAAAAGCTATAAAAGTATGTACATTGTGATAATTTTATAAAAGCATATGCATATTAAGGGACTGGAATTGTTACCTTTTCTCTTCTTTAAATCCTGGCTCTGTGATTGACTACCTATATAAATTTAGCAAGTTGTTCAAACACTCTTAAGACCCAATTTTCCATCATGGGGTTCTTGTTAGGATTAACACTTCCTGGCACATGGTTAAGCAGTCAGCAAAGATTAGTTTATCTATTTTATTATTACTGTACATAATAGAATCTATCTATCTGTGTCATTTTTCACTTTGTTCTAGAAAGTCTACTTCGTTCATGTGTTATTCAGCCTCATTAAAAAAAAAAAAGTCATGGATTTTAGCTCTGTGTTTTAAGGTTTTTTTTTTTTTCTTTTAAATATATAATTGCAGCTTTTTAAGTAAACGTAGTTGAAGACTAAAAATTCATGTGTTGAGGGCTTCCCTGGTGGCGCAGTGGCTGGGAGTCCGTCTGCCGATGCAGGGGACGCGGGTTCGTGCCCCGGTCCGGGAAGATCCCACATGCCGCGGAGCGGCTGGGCCCGTGAGCCGTGGCCGCTGAGCCTGCACGTCCAGAGCGAGGGGCCGCGGCGGTGGGGGGCGCGCGTGCCGCAAAAAAAAAAAAAAAAAAAAAAAAAAATTCGTGTGTTTAAATTTGCAAACAGTCCAAATATACAGTCTTCTCAATACTTTTAAACAGTTAAAAATTTGTTCTAGGATCTGGGAATACAGAAGTGAACAGCATATTTGTGGAGTGAATGGACACATGGCAGTGAACAAAGGCTCTGTGTTCTCATAGAGCTTACATTTTGTTAGCGGGAGATATATAATGAACTATAGAGAGGAAGGAAGGGAGGGAGCAGAAAGGAAAGGAGGAAGGAAGGGGAAGAAAGGAAGAAACAGAGAGAGATGAAAGAAAAAAGACAAAGGAAGGAAAGGGAGCAAAGTGAGTAAAAAATAAGTTTAAAAATAATCATATATATATATATTATTGTATATGATTCATATGTGTGTATATATATGTGAATTCTACTCAGCCATAAAAAGGAATGAAATAATACCATTTGCAGCAACATGGATGGACCTAGAGATTATCATACTAACTGAAGAAAGTCAGACAAAGACAAATATCATATAATATCACTTTGTGTGGAATCTGAAATATGATACAAATGAATTTATTTACAAAACAGAAACAGACTCACAGACATAGAAAACAAACCTATGGTTACCAAAGGGGAAAAGGAGGGTTAGGGATAAATTAAGAGTATGGGGTTAGCAGATACACACTACTGAAAGAGATAAACAACAAGGTCCTACTGTATAGCACAGGGAACTATATTCAAAATATTGTAATAAATTTTAA
This sequence comes from Platanista minor, assembly GCA_004363435.1. Lineage (NCBI taxonomy): Eukaryota > Metazoa > Chordata > Mammalia > Artiodactyla > Platanistidae > Platanista > Platanista minor. Next base: position 2,917 of record RJWK010002948.1, read on the forward strand.
TGGAAAGGAATATGAAAAAAATACATGTATATATATAACCTAATCACTTTGCTGTACACCAGAAACGAACACAACATTGTACATTATACTTCAATGAAAAAATCACATCTTAATGCTAAATATTATGGAAAAAATAAAACCAGATATGGAGAATAGAGAACACTGGACATGTGGTTACTTTTTTAGTGGGAATATTCCAGAAGTTACTAAAAGAAGTGAGAAATTGGGCAGGCGGGTATCTGGGACAAGAAACTTCCCACAGAGGGAACAGCAAGGATGCTCTAAGATGATCCTCAGTTGTTCGAGGACACAGGAGTCCGCAGTGGCTGGAGCAGAGGGAGGGTGACAGGAGGTCGCAGGGTTGCTTGAGGGCAGACTGTGTTGCACCTTAGTGGGTGGTGGTTAAGATCGTAGCTTTTACAAAGTGAGCTGACATACTGTTGAACTCTGAGCAGAGGAGTGACAAGATGTGACTTAGTTTTAAAAGATCACTTTAAGAGTGAGCAAAAGACTTGAATGGACATTTCCAACCATAGACAAAGGGTCAACAAGCACATGAGAATTTGTTCAAAACCATTAGTTATCAGAGAAAGGTGAGTTAACACCACAATGAGATACCACTTTATACCCACTAGGATGGCTAAAATTAAAATAAACAACAAAAACAACAAACCCAGCGGACAACGATGAACTGCTTAGAAGTATGCAAAGCAACCTGACCTCTTATCCATTGCTGGTGAGTGTGTGAAATAGAACAATCATTTTGGGAAACTGGTAGTTTCTATGAAATTCAAAATTTCTATCCTGTGACCCAGTAATTCCGCACCCAGGTATTTACCCAAGAACAATGAAAACATGGGTCCAGAAGAAGTTTGTACAGAGTGTTTGTGGCATCTTTATTCATAATGGCTAAAAACTGGAAACAATTGTAAATGTCCATCAACAAATAATGAATCAGTTATGGTATATTTATACAGTGGAATACTAGTCATCAATAAAATGACATGAACAACTAATACACTCAACAGCATGGATGAATGTCATAAATCTAATACTGTGCAAAAGGAAACCAGGTGCAAAAAATAGTGTGTAGCGTCCATATGTTTTGGTCATGATAACATCTGAAACAGGCAAAACTAAGCTTTGGTAATAGAAATCAGAAATTTAGTTGCCTCTATTTGGAAAGGAATCGACTAGAAAGGGACATAAGGGAAATTTTCTGGGGTGATGGAAATAATCTATACCTTGATTGAGATGGTTTTAGGGATGTATACATTTGTCATAATTCATCAGTTCATACTCTTAAAATCTGTTCATTTCATTAGAGATAATAATTAGTAGCAGTACCTTAATTTAAAAAAGTTAGTATCACTCTGACTTCTCTGTAGAGAGTAGATTGAAGAGGGCAAGTGTGAAAATAGGAAGACCAGTCAGGGTGCCACTGCAGTGGTCCTGGAGAATGATGGTGGTGGTGTGGATCAGGGTAGTAAGGATGAGGTGATGAGAACTTGCCAGCCTCTGGATATATTGGGTTGGCCAAAACATTCGTTTGGGTTTTTCCGTAACATCTTACGAACCAGCCCAGTCTTTTGAAGGAAGAACCAAATGGATTTCGTGAGCAGTGTTAGAGAAAGAAAGAATGAAGATGTCTCTAAAGTTTTTGGTCTGAACAACTGGAAGATGGAAAATACTGGGGACGTATAGATTTAGTAGGGTAGGGGTCATCAGTACCCATTTTGGAAATGTTACTTTTGAGATACATAATAGACACCCAAATGAATTGTCTAGGAAGTAGGAAGATGGATCAGTGAGTCTGAAGTTCAGAGGAAGCATCTTGGCTAACATCATACATTTGTGATTTGTCAGCATATGTATAGTATTTAAAATTATAGGGCTTCCCTGGTGGCGCAGTGGTTGAGAGTCCACCTGCCGATGCAGGGGACACGGGTTCGTGCCCCGGTCCGGGAGGATCCCACATGCTGCGGAGCGGCTGGGCCCGTGAGCCATGGCCGCTGAGCCTGCGCGTCCGGAGCCTGTGCTCTGCAACGGGAGAGGCCACAACAGTGAGAGGCCCAGATATCACAAAAACAAAACAAAAAATAAAAAAACAAAATTATAGAAGCCAGCTGTGACCACTGAGGGAGTGAGTGTAGAAGAGAAAAGAGGTCCAAGGATTTAACTTCTTTAACAATTAGGAGACGATGAAATGAGGAATAATCAACAGAGGAGTCTTTGAGGAAGTAACCATTGAGAAAGAGAGCAAAAAGAAAGAGGCATCCCCAGAGTTCAGCAAAGAAATATAAGACTATAACCGAGCCTTTCCACTTCTAAGTTCTTTGGAATGACTTTTTTTTTTTTAAATTAATTTATTTATTTTTGGCTGCATTGGGTCTTCATTGCTGCATGTGGGCTTTTTCTCACTGCGGTGGCTTCTCCTGTTGCGAAGCACGGGCTCCAGGTGTGAGGGCTTCAGTAGTTGTGGCTCACGGGCTCTAGAGTGCAGGCTCAGTAGTTGTGGTGCACGGGCTTAGTTGCTCCATGGCATGTGGGATCTTCCCAGACCAGGGGTTGAACCCGTGTCCCCTGCATTGGCAGGCGGATTCTTAACCATTGTGCCACCAGGGAGGTCCCTCTTTAGAATGACTTTTATCTATTGCTCAGGACTTTAGGCATCACAGTGATATGGTTCTTTGCATAATCTGTCTTCATAATCTTGCACTCTTCATCACCTTTAGGGTTGAAAGTATAATTTTAAGATTATTGCAGAATACTAGGGTTTCATCTGTTTTTTTTGTTTGTTTATTTTGTTGTGTGTTTTTTTTCTATTTTAAATTTTGGTTTTGTTTATTCCTTGATTGAACGCTTCGGACAGATAAGTGATTGGAACGAGTGACACAGGGATTGTTCACACCCACATCTATTAGCTTTCAAAATTTTATTATTTCTTCTGCAAGACTTGGCCATTTCTATTGTCTGTAAGCATGCTGTCAAGCATGTGGCAGGCTAGCTTCTATGTACACAATGGCTTTATTTCCAGAGCAGCACCACTGGGCAAGGTTTTTTGAAGGCATTTTAAGAGATTCAGATTTAAGTTAGAACCAACTCCATGTGCTATTGCCAATGCAAATAATTCCAATGAGGTGACAATCGGAGGAACAGCTAACTTCACACGTGCTCAGGCAGGATCACTACTGAGATGTCATAACTTACTCCTCTGCCTGTCAGCTGGCAAGTGCCTGAATTGAGAAAACACAGCTCAGGTTTTAACATGAACCACACCCACTTATAGATGACACCCTTGGTATTCTGCAATGTACATTAGCTATACATATTTAGAACCTGGTTAGATAATCAGAACATTGTTCAACGGGTGGAATGCTCAAGCCATGATCATTGGCTCATTTTATATAAGGTCCCCTTATTTACACATGCCTTGATCAAGTAATTAGGAACTTCTGAGTGCATTATATTGGAAATTGCACAATATATTCTGCCCTTGTTTACTTAGAACAGGCCAAGATTCATTGCTGTTAAATTAAGCAGCAAGAAGTAGAATAACAATTGAATATCCAGAGTACAGAATGAAGCAAACTGAGCTTGGATTTGATGGCCCCGATGCAGGCAGAAGGATTTTTTTATTGGGTGTCTTCACAGAACTTTCCTGAACACTGTCTCCTGCAATGTATGATTACTTCTTCAATGGAGAGGGTCTGTGTGGAGGTTTTCAATAACTCAGTTATTGCTTATGGCATCATTTATCCATGTTGCCTTGTAATTCGAAAGATTAACGATGGACTTGCATTAAAAGTCCATCATCTCATAATTTTAGAAAAATGTCCAGAGATGAGATATTACAATGCAGTCTTACAAGCTAAAGAACCAAATGACAATTAATTGATATTTAGAGATCATTTCTCTTTCCTTGAACAATTAAAAAATAGAATTGGGCAGAGTCTATAGAGAATCCGAAATAATGGTAGTAAAATCTAGTGTCTTGGCAGTTTTTCATTTTGTGGAGGCTTTTTAATGTTTTCCTTCTTACTAGTCTTATGATTTTTTTTCCCCACTTCCCCTCAAATTGATAAATCATTAATGATGGACCATATTATTGGTCTTAGTATTTATAATTTTATCTGTCAGAAGGGCATGGCTTTATTCATTTATCTAAACATTTTTAAATAGGAGGTGAAAGAATATTTGAGCCACATTTTATATTATTTCAAAATAACTTTGGCCATCTTTCTACTTTACAAGTGGAGCCTTTGCCGGGACAGCTCCTACGTTTATGATGATATCACATCCTCTCAGAGACAACATTATTATGTCACTGAACCTCAAGTGGCGAGGTCAGCATTTTTGGGCCTGGAAGACCAGGCTTCAGTTCAGAGAGAGGGAGCAGGGCCGAAAGTAACGATGGAGAAGTCAGGGCAGAGAGGCAAGCAAAGAAGAAAGAGAGGAGCTAGCGAATCCTAAAATATGGTCATTGGCGTGAGCAGAAATTTCACCCTCAGCATTTTCATATTGTGCTTTAGGAAATGAAAAAAAAAAAAGTAATGAAGGAAAAAAAGAAGCCAGCAAGCCTTTAAAACTTTCCTCTCTCATTAAGAAAAGCTTCGGAAAACAGAGGGGTTACATAAATGAGAGCAGGTGCGGTCGTGCAGAGGTAACTATTCAGCATATGTAAGTGCAGTTGGAAAATCACTGTCTTGCAGAGAATCCTCGAAATTGGTCCCTAATGGCCTTGGTTTTTGTCATATGGTCTTGTTTTAAGGCTAAAATTGCATTGCCATGCCTTTAGAGTGCACGAGATATATGGATAATTATTACGTGTGCTGAATACCTTTCGGCAAGGAAGAGCCAGGAGGACATCCCTGGTCACTGGAGCTACCATTTCGCCCGGCTGTCAGAAAAGCTCTAAGCGGCCGATTCATCACCATATTTATGTGGAAGAGAAATGGAAATGTGCCTCTCTGGTTGGGTGTGCACACGCCCACATACATGTACATATGCAGATTGTGAACAAAGCGTGGGGGGGCCCGGATGTGTGTGATTGTGAGGCCACATTCAGAGAAGCGGTAGCGTTCGTGGAAATGAGGCGTATGGAAACAAAATGGTGAGTTCTGTAGAAAACTGATAACTCTTGCTGGTGTCCACGTGCTAGGAGCTGGCACCAAAGCCGTGCCAGGAATGATTTGGGGGCTCAGTGTGAAATGGTGCAGGAAGTTTAAAGTTATTGATGTTAGGAGCTGTCAAGTGAGCAAGAAATATTTATGGAAGACCAATGAATTTAGATACACTAAAAGAAAAATACCTTCCCTTCGTTCATATGTACTTTTTAAACTAATGTGGCTATTTGGCACGCTCTCACGATTCTCTCAGAAGCTAGATATAATGATAGTAACTAAAATTCCAGCTGTCCTTGCCGCTGAGAATAAATTTCATGGCTGTTTAATAGTTGCCACCATCACTCCTTCTGGCGAGGCCGTCAGGGGAGGGTGCCCTGGTGAGAACGAATCCAGTGTTTCGTCCTATCTGAGTGGGTGAGATTCAGGACCGCACTAAGATCCCCAATCCACGAGCACACAACTCACTCATCACGGGGGTCTTTATTATGGATCCTGGCCTTGGGATTCTATGGCTTCCACTTTCCATGCAGCCCTTTGCAATATAGGGGCAATTAACTATGAGGGCCGCTCTCTCTTCCATACTGAACCTTGAACTTTGGGGCTAAAACGGAGGGGAGAAACAAATCACAATTTGCTGAAGAGCTCAGAGGAAGTCTCATGTGAGAGCAGACACGGGTTTGGGAGGACAAGGTTCTGAGTTGGGAAGTTTTCTGATTGTGGTCTTCAGTTTGCCACTCTAAGCCCGATGAGCATGCATATGTGGAGGGGATGATGCAAGTTGGTGGATCACGTAATTAGCCAATCACCTCAGTTGACCTGCTGATGGTATTTTGGTTGTTTTGATGCAGGATGTATATTGTAAGGTAAGGAGTAGTCAAAACCTTAAGAATGGAGGTTTCTTTGTAACTGAAAGGAAAAGAAGGGAAATAATAGCACAGAATCTATTTTATGTACAATAATAATAAACCTATATATACATATGTATAATTCATTCCTGTGCAAAAATACTTAATTGAAAGGATCAGAGAGCCCGGAACAAGTATTTTAGCATATTCCATACCAGTTTTTATTTTCAGTGTGTATATAGTGATACATGGCATCACGATACCCTTCATTATGCTATACCACATGGTAATTAAATCTGGGATTCTAGGGCAATAAGGCATGAGAGTCACACTATTTTGGTGCTGTTCGTAACTTTCATTTCTACTGAAAAACGCTAAATTAGTAGCATTTTATGATTCCTGATTTAGCTCTTTTAATAAGAAAAGGAAGCTAAAAACAGTCCGACCAAGCAGCTGAAGTCTTATCACAAGCCGGTAAGATCAATAAGCTAAAAAAAGATGAAAAGTTTTTGAGTGACAGCTTAAAAATGGAAAATTTAAATATATATCGCTGCCTTCTGCTCCATTGTGTAATGCATAAAGCCCATTTTGGCAGTACATTTTTAAGCAGTCAAGAAAGTGATTTATCAGTGTCTATGTTCCATGCTGTAAACTATGCTTATAGCAATATATCTGTATTAAGGCATTAATACTAGGAGTGCTACCTAAGCTTAACATTACTAATATTGTTCAAAGCATAGTTTATTGGGCTATAAATAGTTACATCAGTATTGACACTTGCTGCATTATCTAAGTGCCTGGATAACTGTGTCTGATGCTTATATACTGTCAGCATGTTGCTGCTGACAGTATATAAAACATAAATAGTGACCACGAGTGCTATTTCATGGCTACGGTTGGTGTTTCTACCTGCTTTGGTCTGCAGAGAAGGAGTGCTATGCGTGCAGAAACGTAGCTAGATTCTCCCAGGGTTTATTAGAGGGATATGATGGGAGGAAAACCACATCTTGATTTTAAACATTCTTATTTCAACTGACCACTCATTTTATGTCACAGATAAGAATACATAATCATGGTCCACAGTAAGGGAAGGATAGTTAGCAAATCAGGAGTGGAGTTTTGGTTTAACTTTCTACACCCAAGCTACGTCTTTACCTTGATACCAAACTGGTTGCTATTGATTCATTCATTTAACACGTTTTAGTTGAAGGTTGACTACTGTCTTAGTCTGTTTGGGCTGCTATCACAAAATACCATAAATTGGGTGGCTTATAAATAAGAGAAATTTATTTCTCACGGTTCTGGAGGATGGGGAGTCCAAGATCTTGGCTCAGGAGTCCAAAATCATGGCTCCAGCAGATTCAGGCCCACGTCTTAGATGGCTCTTTTTACAGTAACCTCACATGGAGGAAGGGGCAAGGGAGTGCTCTGGCCTCTTGTAAGGGTTCTAATCCCATCTTTGGGGGGGGGGCATGTGTCCACTCTCATAATCTAATCACCTCCCAAAGGCCAAACACCATCACACTGGGTGTTAGGATTCAACATATAATTTTCAGGGGGACACAAACATTCAGTCTGTAGCAACTACTATACAGTGGACACTGCTGCCGTAGAAAGTATATGTGCTGGGCTTCCCTGTTGGCGCAGTGGTTGAGAGTCCGCCTGCCGATGCAGGGGATGCGGGTTCGTGCCCCGGTCCGGGAGGATCCCACATGCCGCGGAGAGGCTGGGCCCGTGAGCCATGGCTGCTGAGCCTGCGCGTCCGGAGCCTGTGCTCCGCAACGGGAGAGGCCACGGCAGTGAGAGGCCCGCGTACCACAAAAAAAAAAAAAAAGAAAGTGTATGTGCTAAGTTGGATTCCTTTTGTTAAAAATCAAGACAATATTTCAAGTCTGTTTGTATTTGACTATACACATTCTCCTTTATTAAAGGCTGTAACCAATGAAACCGCTCTTTTTTTCCCCCTAATTTCAAAGTTTATTGACAGGCTTTTGTTTGGGTTCCAGAGTAGAGTTAAATACACAGAAGAACCTGGAACATATTAGTTTGATTCATGCTGTCCTGACAATAGGGAGGTGCCAGACGATCCGATTTCTGAGATCATTTAGACATCCCTGATTTCATCTGTTTCTTTTTTTACTGCTAGTTTTATAAACAAATGGTTATCAAGAGTTGAGAAAATGGAGAAAAAATCATACTGCATATTCTCTTCTAAAATATCAGTTGGTTCTTTTTGCTTGTTTGTTTAGGGAAAATGCTCTTTCTTAAGAGTGGTCTTCAGGAGACACAAGAAAACGGTAACGTAAGTCATGAATATGCTAATTTAGCGAGGTGATCCTAACTTTACTTTGCAAAGGCTAATGGCATACATTAAATTAAGGTTTGAGTTCATTAGGATTGGAAGAGAATAGCCATAGCTAGTAATTTATGCCTTCATTCATTCAGCATCCTTTTATGCAGCACCAGCTATGAGCCAAAAACTGTGTGGCTCTTTGGAGAATAAATGATAAATGATGCACATTCCTTATCCTAAAGACACAGTCAAACGATGTTGCCTTTTGCTAAGTTAATCCAAAGAAATTATGGAAAAGGTGTTTTCCCTTAACTAATAAAAGAGAGGAATTAAATGCATGAAATGATAATGATCAAACCCATTTTTGTTAGTTTGTAATTTCTTGCTAGTTCTTGCTGGTTGTTGTAGAATACCACAGAAGCAAGTTCACTGAAATGCTAAGATATTCATGTACTTCTCCCACCCCTTTCGCCTCAGATATCTTATTTCTTGGAACTGATTGGATGGTGACAAGAAGGATACCAGTTTGGGTAACCCATAAGGGATAGACAGCTAGTGAGTGATGTAAGATACTAATTCTAGGTGTGATAACGATGCCAAACATCACTAATCTTATTAAGAATGAAGATAAGCAAGCATTGACTTATCTTTTCCAGAGTAGATGGGGAGCTAGCAGAAGGGGATTTTCTCATCCAAAATACAAGAAATATATGCTCACCTTTTCAAAGCCATTAAAGTTTGTGCCTTGATGACGCTTTTCATTCTCCCGTAAGGAACTTTTAATATTATTGGATTTATTTTGTGGTAAATAAACCTGCATCCTTTGCACGTTTGCCAATATCGGCTATGTGGTTAAGGCAGAGGAAACAAATAATAGGGCAGCCGCCAAGGAAGTTTTCTTGCTCTCCTTTCACCCACTTCGGGAAGGAGGGAGCTGGAGGAGGACGTGGCTGGTGAAACAGCTCAGCTCCAGAAGCCGGTAGAAAACAGGGAGCACCTTAAAATTCTAGAGCTTCAAGATAGTTAAGGACGTGGGGAAGTCAGGGTGCTCTGGTCTTTTCTGGTTGGTCCACTGCCAGCATCAAGCAGCGCTGAGCCCGGGACAGATACCTTCTTCCCCCAGCGTGGGCCAGAGTTCCATAAAGAGCTCAGAGCACGGGAAGCATATGTTATGTCTGTTAGGTCCTGAACACGTCCTTGTAGAAGTGCACAGGACAGTGGTGGGGTGAAGCCTGACAGTCCAGGGATCTGTGAAGTCCAGGGGTTTCTCATCAATTCCTCATTGCCTCCTTTGTTAGTTGAAATAACCAGCTTTGGTCTAAGAAGCAGCTAAAAACCTTATACAAAGAGCTTGTAAACAAACACCCACTTGAACCATCTGGTCTTGTAACACATACAAGTGATTAAGCTTCAGAGCTATGATTGTTAACTTTTTTAAAACACAGCAATTCCAAACACCCCCAATAGACTCCTTATACAAGCTTACAGGGAGGAAAACCTGAGCTGCTTTATACAGGAAACAATATGAGGAGATTAAAACAATTTTTTAAAATGTCCCTACTTTCCTCCCTCCCTCCCTCCTTTTCTGTCTTCATCATGAACGTTTGAACGTTAGAGAAAGAGAAAACCTTAAGATACAAACGTATGGACTAAAAATACACTCATAGTTCCACTAAGCCTACATGGTCGACGACTTAGAATGGCTCCTTCTCTTTAGCTTAATTATTATTTTTGCCCTTGATAGAGACAGAAACTTGCATGCTTGAGTGTATGTGTGTGCATGTGCACACAAGGGGGTGTTTTAGTTCCTTCTAGAATACATTAAGCAATCTGGACTATTTGCAAATAATGAATTCATACTTTTTTTTCCTAATGAGTGAAGAAAGTCAGGTCAGGGGGAAATGAAATAAGTTAAGAGCTCTCATTTTAATTGTATAATATCGACACTGTCTTTAGAGTTAATTTCCTTGACAAGGCGTAGGGCATATGGATTGAATTCTTCATATATTTCTAACGTGGGAATGATTCTAAATTGGAACATTTCATTTAGGTGACATCACTAACGGGAAAAAGAATAAGCCGCACACAGCACCACAAGCACGTGGAAATAACACAAGTTTCTAGCCGTTGACTGTTGAAATGAACAACAAATAGAACCCAAAACTCTTAAGTGAAATAAAAACTCTAAGTGAGAAATCAGTATTATATTAGGACTCCTATTTCTGTCTTCTCAATCTTGACCAGTCCTCATGCCTAGATTTATCACATCAGCTGGGGGGAAGAAAGACAATGGTTGAAAGAAGAGTTGAAAGAGTGTTTAGTTAACAGTGATGGTGACTGGTGAATCAAACAAACCCTCAAATATTAAATAGTTCAAATAGAAGAAAAATTAACTGTTCTCTCAATTTTTTTTTTTTTTTGCGGTACGCGGGCCTCTCACTGTTGTGGCCTCTCCCGTTGCGGAGCACAGGCTCCGGACGCACAGGCTCAGCGGCCGTGGCTCACGGGCCCAGCCGCTCCGCGGCATGTGGGATCTTCCCGGACCGGGGCACGAACCCGCGTCCCCTGCATCGGCAGGCAGACTCTCAGCCACTGCGCCGCCAGGGGAGCCCTGTTCTCTCACATTTAAAGTTCACAGTGGGTATTCCTGATTGGGGTGAGTCTCCTTCTGGTGGGGATTTGAAGGTTGAGCTTCTTCTATACTCTTGCTCTCTGACTTCAGTGGATGGCATCCAGGGGTGTCCATAGCATCTGCAAAAGCCCCCAGAAAGGGAAATACTGTGGAAAGTATTGGTGGGTGTGGTTTCCAGCCAAGTATGGAGAGGCTTCTGTCACTTCTAGTCTCTTCCCATGAGGGAAACTCAATCACGTGACCATACCTACCTGCAAAGGTGGCTGGGGAATATGGTCTAGTCTTGTGCCAAGGAACAAGAGGTGGTGAACTTCTGGCTAGCCTCCCCCAAAAGAGGGAAAGAGAAAAAAAACAAAAGATGGGTGTTGACACAAGACATTCTATAGTACCTTTTGTCTGCATAGGAGAAAACAATAAATTAAATCCTTTTTCAGTGATGTGCTGATAAACTGTCTCTCTGTTGTACATATACATATATCCATTCTTTTTTAGATTCCTTTCCCATATACGTTTATAGGTTATTACAGAATATTGAGTAGAGTTCCCCATGCTCTACAGTATGTTCTTGTTGAGTACCTATTTTATGTATAGTAGTGTGTATATGTGAATCCCAAACTCCTAATTTATCCCTCCCTGACCAGCTTTCCCCTTTGGTAACCATATGTCTAAAAAACACCTGTGTTGTACATTTGCTGATTTCCTTGGTGTAAATACTCCCGCTGTGGGTGATTTCAAGCTACCAATGTGAAGTCACTCAACGTGGATTTGAGAAGAGAGGTACAGACTGCTCTAGCAAGCTGGAGCAAGGCAGTCTAGCAGGGCATTTTAATAATGAATTCTGAGAAAACACATCAGAGGCAGCCCATTTGTGGGAAGGAAGTGAGTGTGCATTTTCCCTTTTGTATTTGACACAAGGAAAGGTTCACTTCAGAACGGATTTATCATCGAAAAAAACATCAATGTGATGATGCATTCCTATCAAGAACAGATGGCGTTGTACCATTTTTGAGTTAGAGAAAAATAGCACCAAGGGCACATGGAGTCCAGGCTGAGCATCTGTACTCAATCCTGGGTCGCTCTCAGGTAAAATTGAAAGCTTCTAGAACAACTTTCCAAGGAGTGGACCAAGACGTCTGATGCCACTTCTGGAATTTCATATGATTGTTCCCGTAATTGTTTTCCAAAAAGAGGGAAAGATTTTGGACATGGAATGGATAATGGTGATGACACAAAAGAGATGCCAAGGATGTTTCTTTGGTTTCTGTCTGTAACTCAAGTTGGATGGTGGTGTCATTCCTTGTGAGAGAAGCAAAGGACTGGTATGAGCTGGTTTGTGTTTTAAGAAAACAACTTTGAAAATTAAATGGATGCTCAGCTCTCAGTCAGCTAATTAATTAGGATTGTTATTAACAGACCAGTGGCTGTATATCCTTCTGAAATTTTCGGTTTTTGCTTGTCTACTTTTGCTGTCCAAAGAATCAGGCCATATAATGAACAGTTTGATTCTGTCTTGCCATTCGGCTTTATCCATGCAGGTGTGGTGCCCTTGAATCAAAGGCCAGTGGTCCAGATGGAGGATCAAGACAATGTAATGTGCTAGGCTTCAGCCCAGTGGTTTTTGCTAAGTGTGTGTCTGTTTTCAAGTGTTAAAGTCTTTCAAGTGTTAAAGATACAGCACCTCTTGAACTGATGGTGTAGTCTGAATCTATATTGTAAAGGCTCAGGGTTTCCTGTTTGATACTTCTTGCTTTGTTTAATTGGGAAGGTTTATAAAGACATCACTAAGAGTCCAGTCTCCACACTTTTTATTTGGAACACAAGCTCAGGCAGATCAAAACCTAAAAACAAATTAAATCTGTGATTTGTTGGTTTTAGTTGGTTACTGGTTTATTTTAGGTCAATCACTATTTTGGGGAAGTACTAAAACTGATAATGACAGACTTAGGTATTGAGGTTTCTCTAAAAGCTAATCCAGTCACTTAGTAAATAATGAGCCCTTACAGGGAACAGCTCTCCTCCTCCCATATTTTTTAATGATGGTGAGAAGTGAGCTCCTCTGAAACTAACTTTCCCCATGCCAATCTACCCTATTGAATTTTTCTTTTAACTGTAGTCTGCCAGAAAACAGGACTAGGGCTTGGCACACCAGTTTTGATCAGACCCAACCATCAGAATCATAATGTCCTAAGTACAAAGCTCACTAATTGAATTTCATTAGCTGGGCTGAAATATAGCAGCCAAGACAGAGAACACCGTCGGCTGTTTTTTATGAGGTCCAGAGTCTAAAGTCATTTTTTAAAATGTGAGTGATGCAATTTCTTGTATCTTTCATTTAAAATGCTGCTTGGTAAACAGTGTTTCAGATTAGTGTATTTGTAATTTAAATGAAGACAATACATCAAGCTGAATATGAAAAGAAAGGAGAAGTTGAGGAAATGATTCATCCCCCTTTTTGTGTGATCTACTGTAGAAAATAATAAATAACTAGGTAAGGAGAGGGGGGGCGGAAATGGTTTGTGGGTTTTGGAGACAAAATTGAACTATTTCTAAAATGAGTCAGTCCCAATAGCTAAATCTTTGTTTTCTTCAAGCAGACTAATACATTCTGCCTAATTCATTTTTTATTTTCTCTCGGGGTCTGCTTGCAGATTTGCCTTAACAAAGGAAGCATCACATTACATCTTTTAATAATTGATGGCTCTCAGTCAGAGCCAGCTTGAAGGAAATTCTGAAAATAGGTACTGATTGAGCAAATGCCTTCTCTCTCCCCCCATCTCCCTCATCAGCACGCCCCTCTCATCTTTTCCATCCCCTCTTGCTTCTTTGCCTCTGTCTTGACTGGTAGAGGCGGATGATATCATTTGGGTTTAGGTTTTGCCTACTGCTTGGTCTCCCTTGTTTATTTCATGATATCTATTTTATTAAAGACGGGGGAGCTGTTAATTATAAGCCAAGTGATGTGTGAAAGGCTCTTAATTAATCTTCAGAAATGTTATGGCATAATCACCACCAGAGACAGTTTGTTGGGAATGTAAGAAATTGGAATTGGGGCTTGTACTTCTAAATTCAGAGTGTGCTGTCTCCAAGGGTCAGATTACCCCGGAAGCTGGGTCAGCTGTGACGTTGCCCAATTCCAGCTCTTCCTGTGGGTTCAAATACTGTGAGCTGATCTGTGTTTTCCCCCCAGAGAGAGAAGGGCATCTCCATCTTACCTCACTCCTGGGGTCATTAGCAATTGTCTGTGTCTCGGAAAAGCCTTTACGGCTTTCAAACAGCTGTGGTCTGTAGAACCTTAGCCTGGTCCACAGTGAACCTGGCTTCCTGTCCTGAAGTTACCTGTCCTTCCAGGGCCTCATTTTCCTCACTGGTGACATGAGGGCTTTGGAGTGGACCATCTTCTAGATCTCTGCCAGCAGTGGCGTTCTTGCATCCTCCAGGGAAAGGGGTGATAAACCCAGGGGAAGTTGCCCTCCACTTGATTTTGACTGTGTTAACGGTACTCCGAGTTTGAGTGAATGGACTATGTGTTCCCTCACATTTCATCTTCCTCTTTCCTTCCATTATTTTTCTTTTCTCTTAGTTTTTCACATTTCTTCTCTTCTGCTACTTATCCTTATTCCTTTCCCTTTCTGCCTTTCCATGTTTCTAGGGTTAAAGTGGAAGAAAAATGATCAGCAATGCGCTAGAATCAAGGACCTTGGCCACTTATTTTAAAAATATTATGTCCTTCTTACAGAAGAGCTTTCTTCTTCAGAAATTGCATCAGAAGATAGCCAGTATTAATGAACTTGTGAAAACTAACTGTAGAGTGACAACCATAGGGAGATCTAACTCTGGAATTCTAAGTTGGAGTTCAGTTTAACTGGGGGAAAGCCTTGCATTGTATCCATCACTGAAAAAGCTGTATCTATTACATTGCTGGATTATTATCCATTTTCAAAACTCTATCAGTCTCTGACCTACTCTTCCTTTCAAGGGTCATTTTTAATTACCATGTTAATTATATAGTTCCCTGTTTCTCTTTTATTATAGCAAGCTTGGTTGTATGTGTGTGTGTGGGGGGGGGGGGAGTGGGGTAGGGTTTGAAGTCATCTTTGCCCCAAATCTTCCCATTAACCAGTAACTTGTTTGTGTATCCTATGCCTGCCCAGGATAATCTTTTCTGATTGCTTTTCTAAAAATCTTGGAAAAAATCTTCAAATAATCACACTTATTTAGAACCACATGAACAGCCTATGGCAGGGAATCTAGAAAGCTTAGGAATTTCTTCTGTTTATCACCAACTATCTGGCTGTGTACTAAAGTCATATTCAGTTGGATCAGTGGAACTCTTTTTGTTCCCCCTTTTAAAAATCTTTTGCCATCCATTTACGTTTTGACAGTGTATGACGCACGGGCTTTGGTATCTGTAAGTAGGTTACAGGTGACTCCTCCCAGTAAGGATAGCCAAGCTGTTAATCGTTGGTTCCACTGGAGTGCCACCACGATTCATGAACATTACGTGCTAAATGGCTTCTCTTTTTAATGGATTATCCGTCCTTAGTACGTGGGACCTGAAGAACAGATCTCTGTCCCTCTGGAGGGAGAGGTTAATTCCCCATCTTCTAAGGAGGGGATGCAGCAACCCAGAGGCTGGTAGGGGTGGGGGTGGTACCGGTCCTCTTGCCTTGGCATCAGTGTCCTTGTGACTAGAGAAACTGGTAACTTGGTTCTCTGGATTTCCTTTAAAAATATACTCTGGATTAGGGAAAAAAATCCAGATGCTTCCTTCGCCAACTGTACACTATGCAACCGTGGTAGGGTGGCACCATTCACATTATAATCCGTGTGAAAGATGCCCGGTGAAGTTGTGCAAAGCAAAATCTATGTGAGTGTATCTGGTAGTTTGCCATCCTGGAATGAATTAATTTTTTTGTCAGTTCATATGTCCAATCTCAGTAACGAATTGGGTATAGGCAACTCCTAGTTTATAAGAAACAGCAGTGTCCTAGTGTGCATTTTAAAACTGGTTGGTGGTGATTCAGACTATTTGCAAACAAGAAAAAAGAAATGAGATACAAGGTAGTGAGTTTCTAGATTACCAGAAAAAGTCTCAGTCATGCTGTAACTCAACTTCTAGAGGTCTGCAACAGTCTTGCTTTCAATTCTTTAGTACACTATCTACTATATTGAAGGAGAAATCTTCCACCTGGGTTGGTCGTCACCATTTAAAATGAAATTGATCTGGGGAGGTGTATATTGCATTTTGTAGTAAGAGGAGACCATTGAGGTAATAGGAGCAAATCCCACATACCCTTCTCATGCCCGTCTGTCTTCCCTCACTCCCAGTCCCTGAATGGTACAGAGCCTGAAATGGAATGGGCACGAGGGGTTTATGGCAAAAATATGCAGAAACTGGGGCGGGAGAAGAGCAGTCAAAGAGCTAAGTTCTAATTCCTCCTTTACCCCTACCTCCCGAGAACTCCCAAATAGCAAGACCCCAATTGCCTGTGGACAACTAGCTCGTGTCCCTTTGGGCTCCAGATTCTTCCGTCAGGAATTCTAGGAGCACTAGGCAAACATCTTTTCTCTTCTTGCAACAACTCCTAAAGGTTTTGTGCATGTCTAAAAGGGAGGTGAGTGGCAGGACTTCCCTGGTGGCGCAGTGGTTAAAAATCCACCTGCCAGTGCAGGGGACACGGGTTCGAGCCCTGGTCTGGGAAGATCCCACCTGCTGCGGAGCAACTAAGCCCGTGCGCCACAACTACTGAGTCCGCGTGCCACAACTACCGAAGCCTGTGCGCCACAACTACCGAAGCCTGCGTGCCTAGAGCCCATGCGCCACAACAAGAGAAGCCATCTCTATGAGAAGCCCGTGCACCGCAGCAGAGAGTAGCCCCCGCTCACCTCTACTAGAGAAAGCCCGTGCGCAAGAACAAAGACCCAACACAGCTAAAAATAAATAAATAAATAAATTTATTTAAAAAAAAAGAAAAAGGGAGTTGAGTGGCTAAGGTAGTAATTCTTCCTCCCCAAGACTTTGAGAGCAGGGTCCTCCTGCCCCCTGACCTGAGCTGCCCCTGCAGGTGTGGGAGGTCACAGTAAGATGATCCTGAGTTGAATGCCTCTGCTCAGAGATGAGTGCTATACGTGGGGTCAGAGGAGAACCTGTTCCCAAAGCTGTTACTAACAGTGTGAATGTTAGTATGAATTTTCATTGATTTCAGAGGTGGGCTTTGACCAGCTGTGTATTTTAAATGTTAACTTGAAATCACAGCCACATCGGTCATGACCATTGGCATGATAACCTGGACAGTAACTTATTATCTGATGAAATCAGCACCTGAAGGATTTTTGTTCCTTCAGATCCTTCTTTTGTACTTCTGGAGTCCTAAGCTTTCTTAAAAAAAAAAAAAAAAAAAAATGTAACAACCTAAATTAGTTTCCCTCAGTCATCTTACCCTGTAGTGTCACTTGGGTGGGTTCTTTCCTGATGCTTCATTATACTTATACAAATTGCAGGTTTTTAATAAAGCCTCCTATGTTCATGGTCCTAGAAAATAAATAGAGTTGGATTTTCACATTTGAGTCATCTTGCCTTCTTTTTCATTTATGAGTATACCAAATACACCTATTTTTATTTGCAGAGCATCTTCCTTTTTTGGGGGGAGGGGAGTTCTTTTTTTATTGAAGTATAGTTAATTTCTAATGTCGTGTTAGTTTCAAGTGTAAGGCAAAGTGATTCAATTATATACATGTATCCTTTTTCAGATTCTTTTCCCTTATAGGTTATTACAAGATATTGAGTAGAGTTCCCTGTGCTATACAGTAGGTCCTTGTTGGTTATCTATCTCATATATAGTAGTGTGTATCTGTTCATCCCAAACTCCTAATTTATCTCCCTTCCCACTGAGCCTTTTGGTAACCATAAATTTGTTTTCTGTATCTGTGAGTCTATTTCTGTTTTGTAAATAAATTCATTTCTATCATTTTTTTTTTTAGATTCCACATATATGTGATATCATATGATATTTGTCTTTCTCTGTTAGCATCTTCCTTTCTTGATTCTAGACCCTATCAAATTCCAGTCTGTACTGGAAGCCTCCTTGGTCTCTGGGCTTAGTTGATCTTCAGCTCTCCCTCTATGCAAGAACTTTTAAAATGATCCCTTTGTTTTCTCGTACTCTAATAGTTTCTCTTGAGCATGAAAGCACATGATCTAAGTTTGATTCCAATTGCTTTTTGTGGTCTTAGGGTATTAAGGCAAAGTTGAAATTGAAACCTCAATCTTGTTTAATTGTCAAGCATGTTACTTTTAACTTCATTCTTTAAAGAAAAGGGAAAAAGCTGTGGGTTTGAAGGGTGTCTTGAGTGAATACAATTTAGAGCCCCTCTGAGAATCTTCTGATCACAATACAAGCATCTCTTTGAAGTGTTCACTCCCCAACGTCTATGGTTACCACATTCATGCCTCAAGGGGTGTATTGGAGATGGCCTGGTGCCATCAGATTAATGAGTTTTCCCACAATTTTTTACCGAACAAACTGCATGAGAGTGTGCACCAAACAAATTGTTAAGGCCTTTCAGTTATCTGTTGGTCACAACGGTTTTTTTTTTTTTTTTTTCTCCCTTCTCCCTTCCCTAGGCTGCAAGTCTGGCACAGAATTCCCCTGGATCTCCCAGGGATCTCTGTGTTGCTCTGAACAGTTTTCTTTTACGTAAGGATAAAGATATGAGAGGTATTAAGTTAAATCATATGGAACTGCCATTTTTGTAAAATATTGGCAGTTTCCTGAGGTTCAGTCTAATAGTTTCCCTCTGATAAACATTCTACCAAAAACAGCCTTTTGAAAAAAAACACAACAACATATTTGGTGAAAATCCACTGTGGGCTTATTTAAAACCGAAGCTTTGAGTTTTTTCCAATCAGGAAACTTGTCCTCTATCTGCTTCCTTTTTATCTTTTTTTGAGGATCGGAGAAATAAGAAACAAACCCCTCTGATTTGAAGAAACTTGAATATTTTGACACCAACGTGAAATAAGTAAAGTCCCTTGATCCCTGTGATAGAAGAATTTTTTTTTTTTTCTGAAAGTTATAAATGGGTGTTGTAATGGAAAATGCTTTCAAACCTTAACCAGAGCATGCACTATAAATAAGAGAGGAGCGGAAGATTAATAAATCTGATAAAGCTGAGAAGGAAGAAAACTTAAAATAAGTAATGAGGACTGTCCCTTAGCGGGAATGTTAATACAGCCCTGAGTATATATATAGGAAAATCAAAGACTTGCAGAAGGCAGCGCAGACTAAGTCATAGCTATTAATGCGTACTTAACTCTCTTGCCTGGGAGATTTTATTAAATTCAGCAGCCAAGAAAATTGACCTCACTTTTTGTTGTTGTTTTTTTTTTTTTTTTTTTTCCTTTTTTGGGTTGGATCCTTGCTCACGTCACACAAATGAATAGAGCTGACAATTTACTGGTTCATCAGTGAAACAATATTACATTATGAAGATGTAAGGAAAAAGTCCTACGCTAACGTTGTTGCAGTTTGAAAGGTAAGCTGTTCCCTATAAGATTAGGAGACAATAATGCTCCTTTAAAACTTACAGAATATAATGCCATGTGTTATATGCTAAAGAGTTAAGTGGCCTCTTGACATCTTTGACTGTCCCCGTGGTCCTGGCAAGGATTTCATTTAGTGTGTGAAGAGGCTCCCACGTTTCCCTCATTCTGTCTTTTAAAACGCAAAAACATCGTTTTGAAGCTTTTCACGTATTTTATTTTATGGGATATTCTGACAAAGGGGTCTTTATGGAGTGTGTGTTGCAATGATCATGTGACTCTTTCTGAAAAGTTTTGCTCTTGTTTCTATTAATTCCCTGTATTGGCCACTAAGCCATGGTTGTCAGGGTCAGACCGTTTCTTAATTCTTGTCTTTTGGTGATGCGCAAGAAGTAAAATATTGTTGTTCTTTCTGTCTTGTCCTGTACTTAGGATAGGAAGCCGTCTCTTCTCACTTCTGCCTTCCGTGAACTTACTAAAAGTTCTTGGCCTGCTGTCAGTTACCAATTGGATGCCTAGCTCTTTCCAATTATATCTAAATGTTAAGTCTCCTTCACTCCGTTTTTGAAGGAAAGTCACCTAGTTTTCTAGGCTATCATCAATTACTTAATTGGTCTCCTAAACCCAGGTCCTCCCCTTAGATCTGTGAACCCCTTGGTAATGACTGTCATATGAGGATCACAGTATGGAGGGGTTCTTAAATTGGAAAGTCTGTGCTTCCATCAGACTTCCAAACAGGTTCACATCTCAGGAAATGAGGCAAACCACTGCCCTGCATGGTTAGCTCCTCCAAGGCAGATCGGTGAGTCATCCGTTACCCTCTTCCCCCATCTGCTGCAGTACCAGAGGTAGCGCGCAAGGGTGCAGGAAATCATGCTTTCCATCCTGCCTGGTATTGAACCCTCTGGAGTCAGTCGGATTTTCTGAACAGCGTTCAACAGATTCCTGCTTCCGTGCGGAAAATAGCCATTTCAGAATTGAATTACCTTTTTCATGACACCCAAGTTGCTTCGCTTGCAAACAGAATAATTTAGGCAATGGGAGAGTACTTTTCCATGTGCCAAGTGGGTTGAAATGAGTCTGGTGTTTTCTCTGCTCCTTCAGGTCCAATGATCATGTAATGGAGTTATGGCCCCAAATCATTCAGTGACATGATTCTGGGATGTCACCTGTTGCTTTGTGTAGCCTTGGTTTAGTTTTAATTATTGGTGATACTTCAGTTTGTGCTTTTTCAAAACTGCAGGTGTGCCCTGCTTTAAGAAAACTGGAAATTGCCTCAAATGCATGCTTGCCCTGGATGCCCTTGCGTGAAGGGGCGGGCGTTTGCACTCTAAAAATAGGTGGGCTTTATAAAATAATTTCTCACAAGATTCCTTTAAATAACTAACTCTCTTAGAGCATTTAAAATATGATTTGATTTGAAAAAATCGATGTCCTCTCACTGAATTTTTCAACAACGCGCCCCTGCTTTGGTAATGCGAGGCAGGAGAAGGGGAAAAATCAAGCAACAAGGAATGAGGGTCTTAAGTGAGCTGAAGAGGAATTAATTTCAATTTAGAGAAGAATTTGCTTTTCTGGAGTTTCCCAGGGAAAACACCTTCACCTTTATCACCTCCAAAGTACATACGGGAAAAAATAAAGCAGGTCAATTTGAGTTTGGAAAAAAATAAATCCACTTTTTCGGTGGGTCGCATCCTGCATTATGCATGTGTGTAAAAGTGAGGTTTGCTTTGATCCTGACTATTAAAAGTTTATTTTTAAACTCAGACTGGGCAGGAATCCAGCGATGCTCTTTGCCCCTGTAGTACATCCTGGTTTCAGGTCCCTAGCCTGGCGGAATGCAGCTAAGCAGCAGGAAATAGTTGAAAAGTGTGGAGACTTGATGGGTGCTGAGTGTTTTTTTTTTTTTTTTCTTCCCCTCCATTTTTGAAATTCAAATTGAATGCAATTTTCAGCTCATTTGAGCCAGAATATACTGTGGCTGAGCTTCGCTGGCTCTTAAATTCAAACTCACAGGAGAAAACAGATATCATCTGTCACAGAGGGTGGGAGAGAGGACAGTCCTGCATTTTATTCATGGGAGACGCAGCTCTAGTAACTAATTCAAACCCTTCTGACTAATCGACTCATCATTCACCAGCAAACTTATCAACTAATCAATGAAACCTTGAAGACACCCATCTTATGAGGTCTGGGAGCAGTTTCCCCCTCCCTGTAAAGAAGATAATTGTTTAAGTCTCTTTTTGTATCGTTGGGATTTGAATACCTTTTTTGCAAACTGAGACTGAAGATTATGGCAATCTTTTCTGCTGCCCGTCCTGACTATTTTTATCGTTTCCATCTTTAATGTCTTTGTCAATGCTATTTATTTATGACTGAGAATTAGCAGAAAGCTTACTGCTGGCGAAGTGTGGCCAAAATTTTTAGTTTTTCTTCTTTAATAAACAGTCTGCCTGAAAAATATTCTTCTTTCTTGGGGCAAATGTTTAAGTACCAAGTAAAATAAAGGAGAATGATCCACTTATTTACAGGATGGCTGTTTCAGGATGTCTTGAGAATGCCTCTCGGGAAACTTCTGCCCCTGGGTGTGTGTCCAGGGAATCCAAATGGATTTGGACACAGGATAATCTGACATCTCTCCTCTGATTTCGGAAAGGATGTGAGAAAGCAATTCTGGTTCTGAAATGTAGCTTTTATGCTCTACCACTGGTGCTTATCTTTGACTGTTTTAGTGTTAGCTAAAATTTCCATGGGAACACGAAGGCCATTAGCTTTCTCTTGCTTTTGTTGTTGTTGAGGTTCATGAGAGACAAGTTGATTATGATGCTATTTCAAAGTAAGTAGGAGTGAAACAATTAGATCTCTAAATACTATCATTTCTAATGAAGTTAGGTCATAGCCCTCAAACTTGGAGTTTAAAAATGTTTTGCAGTAAGTGTATGATCAGGCCACATATATTTATACTCACACCTGCGGGCAAGCACATACGTGTGTGTGTGTGTGTGTGTGTGTGTGTGTTTTACATGTCCCCAAGGTCTCCAAGAATGTGACAGCAGGAATTTCCGGTCATTTTTACATTAATAAAGGCATCAACCACTTTACCCTGTTAGTAGCGATGTGCTTATGCTTTAGGTTTCTGATCGAAGGCATTTATTTCACTTCCTTTATAAGAAAGAAGATCCTGAATTTTTAACCTGTTTTCTCACTATTATACCCTAATATAACTACCAGGACTATATTGTTCTTTCTTTCTATAAGAAACCAAAACCCTACCTTGACAGGGAATCCAAATTTTTAGATAACTATTAAATTAGTTAATAGAATTTGTTTTTCTCCTAAAATATCTGATCTCTTCAATTTACAAGTATGATAGTTACTGAGTGCTTACTATGTGCCAGACATTCATTGGGCTAAGATTTGCAAATATAAGACGGTAGGTAGTCCTCTAGCCTAAGTGAGGTAAGACATTGGAGATGGAATTTCAGCCTCCATTGGCTGGGAGAAGGGGCTGGTAAAGGTACCCAGGTTCTCAAGTGATCCTCAAATATGCAGTCCCCTCCTTTTTCTCGGTTGATGATCACTGGTATAAAACAAATATCATCTAATTTGGAGGTGGGAGAAAGGATGATACTCAAAATAGTCAGTGAGAAAGATAATAAAGTATGCACACTGGTGTGCTAAATGTACAGTGTTCCTTAGAAATGTTTATGGCACTGGGCAAGGGAAGGACCAGAGGGGTGCTGTCATCCTACCCTGTGGAAGAAGCAAGAAGGACCAGTTCAGGGGGGAGGCAAAGGTGGAGTCAAAGGGAGGACGCTTGAGGGAGGAGGAGCCTGCTCATCCCAAGAGAACTGAGCGTTAAATTTGTAGGAATTTTGTGAGCCAGTTTTTCATGAAATATTATGAAAAATTAAATTATATAAACTTACAGTAAAGCAATTACCTTAAAAATAAAAGTAATAAATACTCAGAACTTACCTCTGGGGATGGGGCTAAAGAACTGGGAAGTGTTGAGTGGAAAAAAATGTCAGAAGGTTGGGTTACATAAGGAGAATGGTTTCATCTCCATGGAGAGCAGGGCATTAAATTAGCCAAATGGTTTGTGGGCGATTTAGGAATCATTGGGAACTATTGACTAGTCTTAATACTTTTTATTATTATTATAGCATATGTTGACTCTGGCAAATTTGGAAAATAGAATAATAGCGTACATTTCTGTAGTGCTTTCTGTGTGCCCCACACTTTTTAAGTGCTTTAAATATAATACATCATGAAATCCTGGAAACAGCCTTATAAAGTAGTTGCTATTATCCCATTTTAAAGAAGGGGGAATTGAGGTACAGAGATGTTCCGGAGTTTGGCCAAATACAGGAGCTTTGATGTGAGGGCAGATGCCCCCATCTTGGAGTTTGCTTTGCTGTACTGCTACTTGATGGAGCAAATGACTACCAGCATAGCTCTGCCGCCCTGGAGCATCTCTGAGAAACGGGACCAAGCAAGAGTGGGATCATTTAGGAGGGAGACGGGGACTCTTTTAGTTGTAGACAGTGAGGATTTGGGCTGTAGGGAATCTGAGGCATGAGGCTCCCAGAGCAAATCAGCCTGGAAAAGGAGTGATACCAGAGACAGACAACCCTTGTGTGTGGTCGTGAGAAAAGGTTGGTCATTACAGGGATGAAGCATAGAAAGAACCTTAAGGAAAACTAAACTTCAGGAAGAAAAACAAGAGAAAGAGGCAGTGAATGAGAGAATGAACAAGTAGAAAGGGAGGGGGAGGATGAGAGGCATAAAGGACAGTGTCATGAAGATAAGAAAGGAGCATTTGGGGAGGAAGTAGTGAATTTAACAGTGCCAAGGGCTTCAGCGAGCTTTTATAATGGTGACCATATAATTTATTGTGCAAATTGAATCGCTTTGTGAGTGAAAGGGGGAGGAGTACTCCTGGTAATCAGACCGGAGACAGAAATAAGCAGCAAACAGTGACGTATGGTCAGGCTAGGCTTTCAGATACACGAAACTGGCAGATTTCTAAGAGTTCATGGTGGTCGAGAAAGGATTCTCTTTAACCGGCATTGACTGAGCATCTACGATGAGGACTGCTAAGGGCTGAGGATAAAGAGACATATGGCAAAGTTAAAAAGTATTTTGTGGAGGGAAAAAGACAGCAGCGTAATCCATGCCTTACCCAGCAGTCACTCTTCACAGCTTATTAATAGCTTTTTCTACGAATTCCAATGTTTAGAGAGATACTGATCTAACTAGTTTCGTTTTCAACGAAAAAATGCAACCGTGCCACATACAGGTCTTCTGTTTACTCATTAACATATGTACTCTTTTCGCGAGTATGTATTTAGTACCCCCTTAGATGGCCATATCATAACACATATCATAACATATATGACCGTTTCCCTTAGTGATACGCATTTAACCCTTTTACCTTTTTTTTGTTTCCAGTAATGCTATGTAATTTTTTTTATTCTTGTGTTTTTGTTCCTGTAGAATAGATATCTAAATTAAGATTGCTGAGCCAAAGTGTATCTACCTTTTCAATTTTATGAGAAACTGTCAGTGGATCATTAAAAAGTTACATAAATTATATATGTACAACTTATACAATGTTATAAACCACTATAAACATTGTATAAATGAACACATCTACCAGCATTGTATGACTAATCCATTTCCTGGTTAGCCATGGTTCTATCAGACTTTCCAATTTTTTGCCAGTTTACTATTGGGAAAAGTGGTGTCTTAAGAGTTATTTCAACTTGCATTTTAAGAATTATGAATGAAGTCAAGCATCTGTTATGATTTTTATTGGTCATTTGTATCTTGTTTAGGGAATTTGCATGTTCATATTCCCTTGGCCATTATTTCTATTGAAATCGTCATCATTTCTTTCTTTGTTGTCACTGCTTGCACACTAAGAATATTAACCCCTTTTCGCTTAAATGTGTCACAAAAATCTTTCCCTGTTTTATTTTACCTTTTTATTTGGCTTTTGATGCTCTTTCATCTAGGAGAAGTAGTCAAGTATGTTTATTTTGATTTTTTTTTGTAGCTTCATCTAGCTTAGATTGGATCCTTCTCCAAAAGAAAGAAAAGCAATATTTATTTTATTCTAAATCTTTGATATATTCTTCAGTGTGATTCTGGAGCCCTGTGCTCATAGACTAGTTGAAAAGATGGCTGCAGAGAATGGGTATTTCCATGTCATTCGGTTGGTGCTCTGGGGGATGCCCAAGTGTCATGGGGCCCCAGAGGTGGGCTCTTAAGACATTGGGCAGAGGGGAAGGAGAGGTGTGGCTGGGCTTCCCGAGGGGTTGATATCTAAGCTGAACCCTTAAGGCTGAGGCAGCAGGGGTGGGAGGGTTTCCAGCTGAGGGAAATGACAAGCCAAAGAGACTCGAAAACTTTGAAAAGGTCAGGAGGCTTTACAGAGCAGGGAAAGAGAGGCCCCGTGGTTTCTCAGGGTGGGTCAAGGGAAAGCATTTTCCATATGAGGGGGGGAAGTGTTTTCCTGAATTCTTTAAAATTTCCGCAAAGAACAGTTATTACTTTTATGAGAAAAAGGAATTTTCAGCTGGAGGAAAGGAAACTCTAAGAGTGGGATTAAACAAACTAAATAATAAATCAATAGAGATAAGAAGCCCCCCCCTCCCCCACCAAAAGTATTAGGGATGGGACAAAGGGGGAGAGGGATCCTTGTCTGAAGATTAAAAGGATCATACATGTCCTCCTTGATCTCTTTGTGCCTTCCTTTGGGACCAGCTGGTGACGGGTACCTCCTAACTGAACTTGGCCTCCAACCTCTCAGCTTTCAAGCCTCACTGCGGGCCACTCTAGAATACAATCCTATTATCTATAATGAGGTCCTTCCTGACTAACTGGGCAGTTGAAATCTCCACAGCATCATCCCCTACACACTTCTAGTTCTATTACACCGTTGTGTTCTTCCGATAGTCACTTTAAAAAGTATAACTGCATTTCACAATATATACAAATATCAAATCATTATGGTGTACACCTGGAACTAATATAATGTTCTATTATCAAAGGTATCTCAAAAAAAAAAAAAAAAAAAGAAAGAAAAGCAGAACTACCTGTGTGCTCCACCCACATGCTTCACACTTGCAGTTCCTTCTATCTGGGTTGCCCTCCACCACTCTTTGTCAGGCCTGTTGAGATCCCACTTAGTCTTCAAGGCTCAGCCTAAACTTCACCTCCTCCCTGCAGCCTTCCCAGACCTCTTCAGCTAAGAAGCACGCTGGATATTGAAATGTGTACCGGTACCACTGAAGACTCAGACTCAAACAGCAAACTATAGCGATATAGTCCTCCCTGTTCCTAACTAGATGAAAATTTCCAGAAGCGCAAGAACCATTGTCTTCCCTTTCTTGGCAGTTCTCAGGGCTTTAACATGGTGAAGTTCCATCCTCCCTAAAAAGAGACTGGAAGACCAAGCCCATCTGTAGAAACAGACCCATGGACCACAAAGGCAAGGACAGATGAGGCGTGAGAGCGCCCACTGAATAAAAAGTCCGAATGTCAAGTCATTTCCTGAAGGTAGGGGTTAGGAACTTGAGGAGAGAGTAATTCTAAATAAACCTCCGAAGGAAGTGGGCCTGGGAATGCACAGGGGACGAGCAAATGGATTACCTCGTATTCTTGGTGGACGGCCAAGTTGAAGGTAGACAGAGAGAACAGCTAATGAGCCGCATTCACGTCTTCCTTCACCTTTAGTGACCAAAGCTAACAGAAGAGACCGGAGAATACCTAAAGCAGAAAGAAAGGGGCTGAGAAGAGAGTCTAAAGATGCAGGAGAAAAAGAAGAATGCTTGCTCCAAGGGAGAAGTGAGTCAGAGAGAGGTTCTTCAGAGGGGATGTGAGTCAGAAAGGAAGATTACGTAATAAACTTGGCAGTGTGTTGTGAGTGAGGACAGTGATGAGAATGTTGCCCCTGGACTTGGAGAGGAAAGATGTGCAAGGGAGCCACGTGGTGCCTAATGATTTGAGTGAGGTCCGGGTGACATGTGTGGGTGGGGAGGTGTTGGGGGATGGGTCGCAGTTTCTCGGAGGACATTGGGAGGATGAGGGCATAACAGGCGAGGCTTGGACAGAGATCACAGATTTATCACCTTCACGGCTGAATAGCAGCCCCAGTCGGGAAGGGGGCTGGGAGATCTGGTGTAATCTTCTCATTTGGTCTTTAGGAAAAAAATGTCTAAAACGCTTCATGTCATCTCCCAGGCCCGCCACGGTCCACTCTCTGCCTGCCTTTCAGGCCTCATCACCTGCCTCTCTGTTCTTTCTCTAAACTCCAGCCAAGCCAATCTCCATTCTATCCCCTAAGCCTTATGTTCTTTCTCATTCACACCTATGGTTCTCTCTGGAATGGTCTTCTACTCTTTGTCCAACTCCTCTTCAAACCCTAGGTCTCAGCCTAAAAGCATCCTTAAAGCATCTTCCCTTCCCCTTTCCCCACACTCCAAGTAAAGCCTTCCAAGCATTTCTTTCCTATTTCTTAACATTTGGGGGACACATTGTTACTTCTTGACTGTCTCTTTTCTCTTCTAGATTGTGGGTTCTATTCAGTCTCATGTTCCAGCACTGTACCAGTCACAGAGTAGTTGCCCAGTAAACATCTCTTGAGTGAGTGAAGGAAGGAAGAAGTAAATATACCTTTAAGTGACAAATTTTCACCACCAATCGTTGACCAAGCCCACCATGTGTCTTCTGAAACGAAGTACAATCGGATTTGATTCCAGTGTGACCTGAACATTCCTGTGCAGATTTGGGAGACCGGGGGTTAATTTTCTCCTAATATTTTAACCATTTCTCAGTGTACATTTCATTGGCATTAAGTCTATTCACACTGTTGTGTAGTCATCATCACTACCATCCATCCCTAGAACTTTTCATCATCTCAAACCGTAAAACTCTGTATTCATTAAACAATAATTCCCCACACCCACCTCCCCCCAGGCCCTAGCGTTCACCATTCTACTTTCTGACCCTACGAATTTGATTACTCTAAATACCTCATGTTAAGTGGAATCGTATGACATCGCCTGACTTATTTCATTCAGCATAATGTTTTCAGAGTTCATCCAGGTTGTATCATGTATCAGAATGCTACTCCTTTTAAAACTGAATAATATTGCATTGTATGTCTGCATCACATTTTATTTTTCCATTCATTCATTGATGGACATTTGGGTTGTTTTCACAGGAGAGCAGTTTTTTGTTTTGTTTCTTGTCCACGTGGCACGTGGGATCTTCGTTTCCCGATGAGGGATCGAACCTGTGGCCCCTGCAGTGGAAGTGAGGGGTCTTAACCACTGGACCGCCGGGGAAGTGCCAGGAGGACAGTGTTTTAAATCTTGAGATGCATCATCTATCATGTAATCTAGTAGCCTGGCGGATGGTCATGGGTTCAGAAGATAGTGATTTCAAGCAGGGAAGGAAGGATAGATATTAAAGAATCATCAAGTACATGGCAAAGTTAACAAAAATACCCAAGAACATGGAGATTTGAACAGGGGGGACAGGAAATGTTTCAGTTGGACCACAGCAGCCTTGATATGAAGTGGGTGATGAAGATGGATGCCATAAATTTCAAATGATAGTAAATATTGAGAAGTAGATTTGAGAGAGATTCATTTTTTCCCTCTTCCTTGTTATCCAGGTGGAGGAACAGGATGACTGCAAAGGGGCAGAAAAAAATGAGGCTTCATTTGAGAGGAGAAACTGGGGGAAAGAGGTGAGAGAAAGATGGAGGATGAAGGGGAATTTGGCCAGAGTGTAATGGCATTCCACAGGGCACAGGGGCAAGATGTAACGGTGAAAGAGAGCAAATCAAGTCTTAATTCAAAGCCATCCTACAGTCTTCATGTAGGAAGGAGATCAGTGAATATATTCTAGTTAGTGACAGTCTGAAGACAGTGATTCCACAGCCACCATTAGGCGCCAATCTCTCGTGTTCAAGGCTTTCTTCTTTTCAACCAGACTAGTTCAGAAATCTTTTCTTCTTCTTGACTTTTCAGTAGCTGGAAAAGAATTAGTCATACTCATTCCATCAAAATCCCTCACATGCCTGAATTCTTTCTCAGTTCAAGATCTGAACTGGATTAAACTCTTTTCCCTTAACAACTTCTTAGTTACAGTTTTCTAAGCCTTTAATGCCCTTTGAATTGTCTGCTCTAAGTTCTCTTGGGTAAAAAGTACAGTCGGCCCTCTGTACGTACGGGTTTTGCATCTGTGGAGTCAGCCAACTGAAGATCAAAAATAGTCCCCCCAAATTCCAGAAAGTTCCAAAAAGCATAACTTGAATTTGCTGCACACCAGCGACTATTCAAATAGCATTCACTGTGTATCTGCAACTATTTACATAGCATTTACATTGTATTAGGTATTATAAGTAATCTCGAGATGATTTAAAGTATACGGAAGGATGTGCGTAGGTTTTATGCAAATACTATGCCATTATATATGTGTGTGTGTGTGTGTGTGTGTGTGTGTATATATTTATGTATACTTTATATAAGGGACTTGGTATCTGCAGGGGTCCTGGAGCCAATCCCCTGCAGATACTGAGGGACAGCTGTATACCAGTGGGAATAGCCAGATTTTTCTCGTATCCTGTTTGAAGCTAGTGGTCTTCTTCATTCTCTGGTAGGGCCACCTCGTGGTGCCAGTACCCAGTGTAGCACTGGCCTTGCCGTGGAGTGAGAGCGTGCCGTATTTTTGAAAGCAGCCTGATGAGAAGGAACCCACTGTGTGCCATGCCCGTCAAGCTCAACCTCCCAGCCTAGAGGCAGAGCAAGGAACTCTCTGAGATATTGTTGGCCCCGAGACTGGATTACCTTTCTGGAAGTGTTATGTTTTTCTTTCTGCTCCCGGAGGCCAGCTCCCTGGTCCATTTCAAGTTGCCTCTGATCTTCAACGGCTACCCCTCAGCCCCTTGAATCCATCCTTCTGGAGGATCTCACTGGTCACTTTGCAGAGCCCCCTCAGGCCAAGAATACCTCCCTCGTTTTGTTTCTCCTTAACCCTTACTCTTCATGGGGGTGAGGGGCCACGTCCCTTGTAGTCTGTTATTACTGGCAGGTGATGAGCAGGTGGGGCTTCTAAGAGAAAAGGAACATTGCCCCAGGCACCGCGCTCCCGTAGGCTCTTGCCATTTTGCTACAAAAGAGAAAAATCGAGCCTCTGAAGAGTGTATACAACACTATTCATGTCCTTAGAAAGAGAGGAATGTCTATAAGATTTCAGGAACAGTATTAGATTTTACTCAGTTATCAGAGGGCAGAACTATTGGGTTACGGCTCAGATTGCTTTTGGAATGAAAGAGAAGCAGTTGCCGCAGCTAGGCATCTAATCTTTTAGTAAAAGCTTATTTGAGAGTTTCTCTCTCGACACTAGTCCCCCCAGCAAGTTGTATTCCGGTAAGGCAGAGTGTCCATGAAATACAGTAATGGGGGCTGTGCTGAGCTATTCTTCTTGCAGGGGGAGCTAGCTTAGTGACAGCGTGCTGTGTCCACTACTCGCTTGATCAGATGAAAGCTCCCGTCTCTACCTCAGTCCTCCAGGCTTTCTTGTCACCTACACTGCTGCCTTCAGATCCCCCAGGGGAAATATTATATGCTTCTTTCAACATATTGAGCTACTGTCCCCAGCATTAAGTGAAACATTATACTTTTTTCTTCCCGCCCCCACCCCCGGATTTCTAAACTATTGCTGCCAGTGCAGTGTCCCGCTCAGACGACTCCCGCCAAATCAGTCAATCAGTAAGTAACCGGTTCATTTTCCTGAATTTTAAATTGCTAGTTTCTCTCCTATTATATTCAGTTGAAAAAATCAAATTAAAAGCCCAGAAGAACTTCCTCCCCTCCCTTCCTCTGCCACATTAACATGACCAAACCATTCAATATTTGGATTCAAGGTGTGTTAGAGCCACAAGAACATACATGGAGTGATTTTTTTTTTCCCCATGGGTATTCTCAGTATTCCTGGGAGGGAGCTTGGCTGTGTTGCAGTAGCCGGTTGTGTAGCAGAAAAGGCCAGAGACGAATCCTCTGCCTCCTCGGGTTCTTTGCCTCTGGATTGGATTCTCTACTCAGTTATGAACGTGCGATGTGTCCCTCAGAGCCTCTGGCCGAGTTCATCTGTACTGGTGTTTCCCAAATGTGCTCAGACCTGCTGTAGCAGTCTCCAGGCCAGGAGGCTGGCATGCTGTGTTTTAACAAGTGCCGGAGGTGCTCCTTTGGGTCTGGCCAGGCTGGGAAACACTGGCCCATTCGTTCCTGCTTCTGGCTGGCAGAGGTGTGCCGGATCTTGGGGTTGTCTGGGGGAAGTGGGGAGTTGTTTGTGTGGCCTTTGGCTCTTGCCTGGCTCGGACTTTTTTGTCCTAAGGAGATCATG
The DNA here is from genome assembly GCA_004363435.1 of Platanista minor. NCBI lineage: Eukaryota > Metazoa > Chordata > Mammalia > Artiodactyla > Platanistidae > Platanista > Platanista minor. The sequence continues at coordinate 34,778 of RJWK010002948.1, forward strand.
AACACTGAACAGCAGGCTCATTTTGAAGGAACCAGGAAAAGAGGGAGTCTGTTTAAGAATAAAAAAACAAAAAAAAACAACCCAACCCAAAACAAAAACTGAAGGGTGTGTGCTCTTTTATTTGAGAATAACCTTCGGAGGTATAAAGTTGAAATACTCCTTGGGGCGACTGCCGCTGTATTGCTTGTCTCAACGTGTTTTATATGACAACAGTAATAAAGGCTGTCTCGCCATCCTGTTTAAGTCACAAAACCAAGTGGATTCTTTGTCTTCCTGCGTGAGAACGGCATGTGGTTCCTAGTCCCTGACACGGTGGCTTAGGAAAGTGACCTGTTGTGATGACCTGGAAATCTTCTTGAGCATAATCCTCTAGATAGTGGGAGATGATAGAGAAGAGAATCAGGAAGCTTTGGGGTGTGCTGCGGAGAGCTGCTGGATGTAAACATACATAAGGAAGGCAATGCACTTTTATTACCTATTGAGTAAGACAGGCCAGGGGCTGAGGAACAATTGAAAACAGTATCTTGGGTCCATAATTGAGTTTTAGATTTTCTTACCTTACCCGATGTTGCTCTGCTGTTTGTCCAAGTCACATTTCTGCCCTGCCATAAATAAACCCAAACTGGGGCTGCAAACAATATCAACAACCACCAAAAAGCCATGCCACTAACCTTTTGTATAGTCATACCACTTTTTGGATTGCTATGGCAACAGTAATCTTAATTATGGAGCGCCCAAGTGATAACGTGTCTATCAGATGTGGCTCCCTTTTCCCTGTGGACAGAACTCGGATTGGAGAGAAGCTTTGTATGTGGCTTTTCCTTCTAGGCTAGATTTTATTATCTGCTCTAACAGACAGTGCTTTTGCTCATGGAATGAACCAGAGGAAGCTGAAGTCCTGGCTGAAGGGGCTACTGGACAGAGGCCCTCGTGGAGATGAACTGGACCTTTCTGTCCCAGAGGCAGCCTGACCCACTCATCCCTTGTGAACTGAAGAACCAAACGAGTCATTGCTCTCAAGGGCAGCTTTTGGCTTCCCCTTTCAACCAGTGGAAACCCACATGTTAGGATAGAGACTTGCATGAAGTATCATCATCTGGTAATCATCTTTGACAATGTTCAGGATTATGCTGGAGGGGGCAAACAAGTCATTCCATTGCAGTAGCGGTCTTGGAAATAAACAAATCACTGCAGATTTCCAATCAGAGCCATGGAGGGGAAAATTGCAGGAGAGAGCACATCACCCTTGGCATGTGTCCCCCGTGCCCTTTGTCTCTGGATCTGCTTGCCTGCTCCTTGAGTTTCTCTCCAGGATTGGAGAGGTACCACGCCATATCTGAATATTTCTGGGCTTCCTCATTCTGTAAGCTCTTGCAAAGCTGAATAATCTTCCCCCTAGGTAAACATAAATCACTGACTACCTTCTTTGCTCCTTGAGTAGACCTTTTGATACATTCATTAATTATGGCTGCTGCCTGGCGGCACAGTGATGGCTGAGTCACTGCCGTGAGCATCTTTCCTTGAATGCCCCCGTTTCTGACACTGAGCCTTAAAATCCAATTCAGCATTAAAGAGACTCTCTTCTCTGCGATGGACAGCCAGATGGTAGCGAGGAAAAGAAATACACCTGGAAAAGGCAGCAGTGCGTTTGCAGCAGTGAGGGTGGGAGAGGGAAGATACACAGAACGTTGTTGGAGTGATGCTGACCTTAAACATGATGCAACTGTTTCTAACCTCTGGCAGCCCCTGAATTAAGACCTTGATCCTCTGCTCAGTAGATCTGCTGCCAGATCTAGTCCAGTTAATCACCATCCCAGCTTTTGAAGGCCAGAATGTGCCCACGCAGAACTGTTTAGAAACAGACATCACGGTTCTGATTTCTAACCCTTTCCCACATTATTTTTTAAAAAAAAGGTCCCAATTTTTGGTAAGTCTTGCTTAACTAATGGTACAGCCTCTGTTGTGTTTGTTTTGCTTCCACATTCAGGAAGCTTTGCGGCTATGATTGTGATTTTGGAGTTTAGGCATGTTAATTCAGCCTTTGTATGAAAGCAGAAGGGTTCTGTTTCTTGTTTGTTAGTTTAATAAGATTTCGTGTTAAGAATGGCCCTGAGAATCTGTCAGAATTAGCGTGGCCGCATATGTGTAGCTCAATGCTTTGAGACCCTTGAAATGTCTGTTTTTAGGACATCAGCAGGGGGCTAATGAAAAGGCTTTGTTGATTTTAACGAATTGCAAGCCACTGTAGCCAAGATAAATATAATCTGCTTTTTGGATTAGTTGTCACAGATGATTTTACCTACTAACAGTGATTAAAGAACCCGAGTGGACCAGAAGCATAGCTGCTCTCCAGTGACTCCTGCTAAAATAGCAATAAACAGAAGTAAATAAAGACTCAGGGCATTAGTTATCTTTAACAAACAGTGACACCAAATATGCTGCGTGTGGGTGTGAAGGGGTGGGTGTGGCGGCTTATGGAAGACAGGGTGTCAAATACCTGCATGGCGCCCGATGGTTACAAAAACTCCAGTGTTGACTGCCAGTGTTCCTGTGTTGTAGTTGTATCTCATCAGGAAGTGGTTAGAAACCCAGAGACACTCTCCTGGCTTCCCAGCCCATGCTCCAAAGCCAATCCCATTCATCGCCGTTCTGCTGTCATCTTCCCGTGGACTCTGGGAGCAGAGGTCGAAATCCTGAAGCTATAGGATTAGAGTATGAAAATCAAGGAAGTGTTCATTACTTGTGTAATTATTAACCTTCTCGCTGCAGTAATTCTACCCAGTTAATGAACAGAAGGCTAGCATCTATATCCTTCCCTGTATTTTCCTACCTTGATGAAAAGAATTAACTTGCCCCAGCTGGTAAACCTGATCCTCAGATGTCCCCAGAAAGGTCTGACTGTGTTTCCCTCATCACTGCTTCATTTTAACCCGAAGGAAAAAGGTTGTGGCTGAAACCCTCTTCGGTGGGATGTGTGAGTGCCAGCTGAAAGATGCCTTTCGTAGGCAGAAAAACATCCGACGTAAACGCTATGGTTTTTTTCCTATTTTTATTCTTATCAAGTGTTTTAAATCATGCTGTGGATACTTCATCACAGATGGCTAAGCAATTGACAAACAGAGCTTTTTTTTTAACCTTCGTCCTCCCCTGGAGGGTAGATATTATTGTGTTTGTCTTATAGATGCAGACACTGGTGTGCCCAAGGCCCACAGATGAGTCATGGCAAGGCCCACCTATAGAGCAGTCGCCTTCCAGTACCCTGGGGTAATCCAGGTGTTAGTTGCACTGTTGACCGGCCAAAAGCACATGCCCCCCTCACGATTCCAACGATCATAATCTTACCCACGGTTAGCCACCTGCAAGAACCCATAGCTGTCATTTATTAAGTTCTTACCATGTGCCAGGCACTGTGCTCTGTGTTTTACAGGTCACATGCTGATACCTTACGACAGTTCCATTTATCCATAAATATTTACTGAACATCCCTAGTACCGGGCTCTGCAGTAGAGATAAAGCGGGGAGTAAACTCGATACAGATTCCTGCCTGTGTGAAATTTTTATTCCTGTGAAAGGAGTTAAGACCATAAACACAAATACATTTAAAAAAAAATTATTGTATTAGGGGATGGTCGGTTCTACGGGGAGAAAGCAGGGGAGTTGAGAGATGTTGCAGCCCTTCGTTAGGGCTTTGCTCTTACCTGGCAGAAGATGGGAAGCCCCAGGGGAGTTTTAGACAGAGGAATGAGGATCTGCCTTACATTTTCAAACCCTAAGAGATGGAAGCATTTCCTCATTTCACCGATGGAATGCAGAGTGCAGAGTCAGTTCAGTTAAGTAGTTGCAAGAACTTACAGCGTGACTAAGACGCAGAGAGCACGCTGTGTCCTACGCCTCAGCACAAATACTGCCACCACTTCCTGACAGAAGACGTGCCTGGTTGTCTATGCGATGTCTTTCTTACCATCAGATGGGAAAAATCTTGTCAACGTTATTATATATATAATCTGGATTTGAAATCGTGAGTCGAGGGACCATTCCGGATCCCATGTGCATCTCTAAATTCAGTTTCCAAACATGACAGCAGAATATGGTGAAATCTGAAAACTGGGTGAACTGTGCAAAGTCACGTAAGAAGGATGTGTCAGATCTGGGATTTGAATCTAGTTCTGTTGCCCGACTCTGAATCTCATGCCCTGCTCACGTCATCCTGCTGCCTGTCTGGCATTTATAACTTCAGACACAAAGCTGCATTCACCATATACAGGAATGAGGCGCTGTACTCTGCTGGCCCTGAGTAGATGCCCGTAATTGTGACCTTTCTGTGCGGCTCCTTCTTTGAACCTCTTCTCCTGCAATCCAGGACAGATCTTTTTGGGATAGATTTCCAATTACCAGATGGGCGGCTATGGAAAGCCTGTAGCTGGGGAAAGCAGCAGTGTAATAAGTGACATGGGGTTGCATGAAAGCAGACGCTTGAGGGCTGTCCGTGGATTTCATTTGTCTTCCGGGATTTCTTTTCCAAATCCTATAAACCACTGCTAAGTAATATTGATCTCATTGGATATCAGCAAAGGTCTCTTCTTTCTTGGTGAATTTGAAAGGTAAATAGGCACCATTAAATATTCTAAACTAATTCTTTTTTTTTTAGCTTTTTATTTTATATCGGAGTATAGTTGATCAACAATGCCATGCCAGTTTTAGGTGTACAGCAAAGTGCCTCAGCCGTGCATGTACACGTATCCACTCCCTTTCAAATTCCCCTCCCATCTAGGCTGTCACATAATATCGAGTAGAGTTCCCTGTGCTATATACAGTAGGTCCCTGTTGGTCATCTGTTTTATATATAGTAGTGTGTATATGTTAATCCCAATCTCCCAATTTATCCCTTTCCCCTCACCTTTTCCCCTTTGGTAACCTGGACATGCCTTTTAAAAGGAGCCTTTACATCTAAAATCCTTAGAATTTTGATGGACTAAATAAACAATAGTTTTATAGCACAAGCACAGCATTGCTATTTTCCTACTCTAAATAACCTTGGATTTCGACCTTGTACTTTTTTTTTTTACCCACAATGCACTGCCACAGGAACGAATGATGTACAACTTCATCTTGCTTCCTGCAAGTTTTCCCCAAGTATATTTCTGAAGTCATCACACACTCTGGTTCTACCTCTTTGTAGGGTGTATGTGGCATCTGCCACCATTTCTGTGAATACTATAACAAGGTACCGGTGAGACTCAGCCTTAGACTTATTAGAATAAAATTTAATACAGGCGCTCTCTTCATCTTCCATGGAAGTCTTACTTGGGTGTCTGGCATTTTGAAATAAGAGAAAGTAATTATCTTGTTATACAACCATACGCTGACAGGTGGGACGGGCACAAGGAAAAACTCGATTCTGCTTAAAATTCAAATTAACACCCGGGTCAGCTTTGGCGTGGTACAGAAACATGATATTTCTCGTCCATGCAGGATGAGTTCGGGTGTGCAGTAGGAATTGCTCTTATCTGATTTCTAGAGAAGAGGCCAGGCTCCGTGATAGCCTATTTTCTTTTCTTTCCTTGCATTTTTAAGAGAAGGATAAAAAGAATGCATTCTGTTTTAACAAGTTATTGAGAAAGCAGACTTTGTTTACTAGAAAACACTGTTAACCTAGCAACAGATTTACACTGGTTGGTGTTCAAATTTCCAAGCTGCTTTTCAGCCTGAGCAGAGAGGTCTTAGTTGTGTGATTGGTCTCCTCGCCAAAGCCTGGGAAATAGGGTATTTCTCAGTTCAAACCCAGAAATGCTGTTCCCGTACTGATTGACATTGTGACAAACTGAAGGTAAAAGTATCGGGGTCACGCGGATGACGTTTCCTTTACGGAGGGACAGAATACCATCCTTTGCTTATTAGCAGGTGGCTTGGAATCGGCAAACCGTCGGCGCTTGGACAAGTAAGCACACAGGCCTCACACTTGTGATCTTCAGAGTTACGCCAGGCTAATTTTCTTTTCGTTTCTTCAGTGGTTCGATATAAATGTTTTACTCTGACATGGAGACGTTAGAGAAAAAGTGAATTTACACCAGCTTATATTTGAAACAGAGAAAACAATAGGTCACAGCTCATACCAGATATTTCATTATTATCATTAATATTGTTTGTGCGTTATGAAATGTTATTCATTTGCTATTCCTGATAAGTCTGTGATGGGGGAATACAGCCTTCATTATCTTCATGTTACAGATGAATAAATTAAACCACAGTTTGACTGGTCCAGGGTCACAGACCCTCCTCTGGCTTTCCGATTCCCTTTTCTTTTTTTCCCAGATTTTCTTACTTAAAACGTAGGACTTGAAAATCTATAACACTGAATTTTATAGATTTTTTTTTTTTTTTTTAGCCAACACTCTGCTTTATGGTATGTATTTATTTTATTTTAATTCAAATTACAATTGGCTTATCACAGAAATTTGAGTTATGGCGAGGCCCCTTTAGATTGCTATCATGTTTTTTTTAAATCTCCTAGGGACAAATTTAAACAATAATAGAGACAAGAAGAAGACAGGAAGAGGGTTTGATGAAGTTTGAATGTCAGGAGTGAGAATGAGCCTATAGTGTGTCTGTGTCAAGAAGGGTGCACAGTCGAGAACTGTGGGGAGGAAAATTTGCACTTGTTTTACTCTTACAAATAGGTGACAATGGCAGTCTCATTTTTTTATTCGTCAAGATATAAAGTTGAGGTAGAATGAGATGATAGAGACAGCAAAGGTTTCCCTTCAAAGGGGCAGTAGTTTTCCAAACTCTGTGTACCTATAGGTGATTACATTCATTAGTACATTTAAAATTAGTACCTTTTAAATGAAGTACATAAAATCAACTTTAGAAGTCTGTAACCTGAAAATATGAATTTGCCAAGAGTAAACAAAATTAACTCTCCCAGAAGCCGATGTTTGGAACACCCCTACAAATAAATGCCTTTGTAGATTTTGGAAACCGTGTTCTACCATCGTTTAAAAATAACAACTTTCGAGGGCTGATAAATAAAGACATAAAAGGTATTTTGACATTTAATACAAAAATGGCATCTTGATGAACCGGGTAAAAATGAATCACAGACATATGGATTACGTAGTTCTTATAGTTTGCCTGAGTTTTAAAATTGAGGCAGTGATAAATCTGGGAAAATATTTTTGGGGAATTTGCTATGTATCCTATATTTAAAAATTGGTGAAGATGAACTCCAGACTGCCATGATTGCTCACGACATTGAATTTGATAACTTTTGCTTTGCGTATAAGAAATTCTTGAGAAATAGCTGAATCTGTCTGTGTGTTGTGGAAGTGAGTTTTGGGATAGACAGTGTATACCAATTCGTTTGATCACAGAGTCAATCAGTTAGCACTCATTACCAGGTACTTGATGAATGCCTGGCTGTGTGCAAGGCACCGAGGTGACTTCTCAGATGGCTGGTGTGAACTGTGGACTCTGCTCTCATGGGAGGGTACACAGTGGTAGGAAGGGGCTTGCAAATTTCTGGGTATTCCAAGTACTTTTGGATACACAAAAGAGACTATTTTCAGAGTTTATTTACTATATGTCAGTCACTGTGCTTACCACTGTGTATTCATTGTCATATTGAATTTTTAGATCTCCATAAATGTAGGAATATTATTATTCCCTTTTGACGGATATGGAAACTGATGTTACAACAAAACACATCAAAATGAAGAGATGCAGTGCTCTGTTAAGTGGATGTAGTAGTTGGCTACTGTAGTTGGCTATGTGAGTGTCTCCCAGTGACTCACACCTTCTGTATTCACAACATGTGTAGTTACTATCCAGCCCCAAATCTGGACTGGCCAGATGGTTCCAGTTCCAGACTTAAGCCTTAAGCAGGCCTGGCAGCTGCCACTTTTATGGGCTTGAAAGCCTTGAGTCACCAATAAAAAAAAAGTCTAGTTACCCTGATGGAGAGACAGACCCTGTGCTGAGACTGTGAAGAGAGACACATGGGACGGGAGAGGCCCTGTGACTGTAGGGGGAACGAGACAGAGAGAGACTGAGATACAGCTAGTCCGTCACGCCAGCTGGGGCCAGTCCCCAGCCAACAAGCCAGCTGAATGCATCCGCATGAGTGACCACCAGTAGGAGCAACAGAAGAACGGTCCAACCGAGCCCAGCCAGATTGTAGAGCTGTGAGGATATAATGGTGCTTGTTTTCAGTCATGGAATTTTGAGTGGTTAGTTACACAGCAAAAGCAGAAGCTGTGCTTCGCTACACAGCGAAGCAGCGGGCTGAGCAGGATTTGAACCCACGTCTGTCTGACTTTAATGTATATTTTTTCTCACTGTTTGCTCATGAGTTGGTGGGGATGGGGGAGAGGAAGGAATCCAGTGATATTTGAGCACCTCTCAAAATGGTTCTGCCTCTGACATTCCTGCATTGTGGAAAAGGAAAAAAAGAAGACCTTCTAATTGTATTTTAGAGAAAAAGAGAAACATATCAGTGGTGCAGGACCCATCTCTAGGGCCATTTTGCTGTGTGTACCTCTTAGTGCATGTATCAGAAAGAACATGTGCAGATGGCCAAAAATTCTCATTCCTGCTACTCTTCCTGGGCAAATGCCATGTAAATGTTTGTATTGCCTTTATTGAGAATTATCAAACTAATACCAGATGCTAATGAATTCCTTTCTTTCACCTGGGAGTTTATAAAGTGAACATGGACAGGAGCTTTAAAAAGTACACAGGTGCAACACACGCATATACACACAGGGGGGATGTTATGAACGGTGACATAAAACAAATGGTGATCAAAAGATATGAAACAGGGGCAGCATGCAGCGAGTCAGGGAGAGTTGAGGGTCCCTGGCTGGTCACACAGGGGAGCACTTGAAAGGATTATTTTCTGGCAAGTCCGCGTTTGAAGTGATGTCATCTTTTTGATTCTCTCAACTCAATTGCTTCTCTGAAGCTCACTCTTTCCATTCTGATGAGGAGCAAAAATGTTATGTCAAAGGTTAATGCTTGAGAAAAAAATAAAAAAGGTTAATGCTTGAATTGAGGCTGAAAGGTAGAGGGAGGTGGGTGGGCACATGTGCTTGCGTGCCCACACACGTGAGAGGTAGAGAGAGAACCACAAATGACTAAAAGTTCTGAAAAGTATGGTATGAAGGAAAATAGCTGTCTTCCATCCCTGATGAATAGCTCCCAAGGTCGCCTGGAGTTTGGACGTGAACCGGCACAGTGCCTACCAAACAAGGGTACGGCCACTGGCAGTTTCCCCAGGAAGCTTGTGACGGTAAAGGTAGCCCTTGCGGTCTACACGGCCAAGGTCCTGCTTTGCCAAAATAGCCATTACTAGATCTATGGTTAGCATTACCACGATAGGTTAGTGTTGTTAGTGTTGTTTTTGTTGTTTTTCCAGTCCTCCTTTGGAGGCGATCTTGAGTAGTTTACCTGGGCATCCTATGTGTATAGCACAATCACAGTAGTTCAAATTCTCTTTGTAATCAAGTACCCATTTCCAGGTGTTTGGGGTTCTTTTTGTTTGTTTGTTTTTATAAAGCTATATTGGCTGTTTGGGGCTTGATGGTAGTTCAGCTTACTTGTGTGCTAACACAATCTGCATGTTTTATTTCTTTCTTTATTTCTTTATTTTTTTGCGGTACGCGGGCCTCTCACTGTCGTGGCCTCTCCCGTTGCGGAGCACAGGCTCCGGACGCGCAGGCTCAGCGGCCGTGGCTCACGGGCCCAGCCGCTCCGCGGCACGTGGGATCTTCCCGGACCGGGGCGCGAACCCGTGTCCCCCTGCATCGGCAGGCGGACTCTCAACCACTGCGCCACCAGGGAAGCCCCAATCTGCATGTTTTAAAAGCACACTCTCCTTTATTCTTCTCCACCCATCCACCTCCTTGAAGATAGTAGAATGTGGTGGTTTTTCTCCGAGGTGCTTCAAGGTGTGGCATCCTACCTGGCCTCTTCGTGCCAGCCCAGGGATGAGAGGGTAGGAAGCAGCTTTGCTCCTGGCATTCTTCCAGAAGCAGGGCAGAGGGGACCGTGCTGCTTTGTGCGGCCTGTCTTTTCAAGCCGCCCCACGACATGGTGAACCAGGAGCTTCCTGCGTCACGAGCGATCCCAGGCTACTCATCGTAGCCCTGTGAGGAGTGGTGGCAGCCTCCAGCGGCCAGACTAAACTAGACTGAGCAGATGAAACAGGTTCTGAGGAGCCTCCCGTGTTCACTGATGGAAATTTGAATGTACATACGTTTTCACACACCAGTGGTTAGTCCTCTTCCGCCTCCAGTTTCTTCAACTTACATTTGGATCTTTGAACAAAGATCTAGGAAACAGCACTTGGAAATAAATCCCTCCTGTCCTCTGAACATTTGTTTTAGGACTAGAGTTGCTGCGTGGGGAAAGGTAAGGGGTGAATGATTTATCTATTTATCTGTTGAATCCCTGTGTCCTCCAGCAGAGCAGCGGTTCTGGCTTCCCAGGGCCTGACACGCTGCCTTAGGGCACAAGAGGCTACCTTAGGGTGACCTCCTGCATGGGGTCACCACTGCCACGCTGTTAGTTGAGCACCAGGAACGCTGGCATTGGGCATCTTGCCGGTTTTGCAGAGGAAGTATCAAGGGTTAATGTGCCCAAGAGCAAGCCAGTCTCACTGCTAGCTAAGGGAGCCCTTATGGAAATTGTACAATTCAGTTTTCTAGCAATTGCAGCTGACAATTAGACGTGTTTACATGGTCAAAGCTCTTTTTATACTGAGACATTCTATGTGAGCATTTGCTTCTGAGAAAAGTTGAAAATTTTAGAAAATTGCAGGGCCACTAATGGTTTGAGAAATGACCTCTTAGCCATGTGTTTAAATTACGGTAGGGGGCGAGTCAGCATTTTCATAAGTAACATTTTATTTCATTTGTGTAACGAAGCTCATACAGTAATCAGTATTAAATATGCAATGCTATGCTGAGACCAAGTACACATAGGGATATGCTGCTAATACTCATAAAAAACCCCAAGAATTTTCCTCTTCAGGAAACATTACAAATATTTGTTTATTAATCCCCTGTGTCAGAGCTGACATTAGAACTCAAGCTCCCTCCTGCCAGTGGACTCACTTTATCCAATGATGATAGCAGAGCTCATGGAAATAGAAGTATAGGAATATAGTGTAGAGTTTTTTTAAATGGCAGAGAGAGTTGATGTGATTTTTAAGGACTTGAAATTGATTTTTCTTGGCCAAGACCTACTAGAATGAACTTTCCTGGTGCTTTCCATATTGTCATTTTCTGTTTGAAGGTATCGCCTTGTAGTTGGCGGTTATTAGTATATAAGCATAATGCCTTGTGCCTTTATTTTTTCCTATTCCTCAGTCCTCAGGATATAACTGTAGTCCTTTCAGAGTCATTAAGGGGCAAAACCCATACGACTGGTGCTTTAATATCAGCCTCCTAAAGGTTTATAATTTTTGTATACATTGAAAAATGCTTATCACCTGCATTATATTATTTGATATTCACAACTGCCCTTTGAAGTTGACAGACAGATGTTTTTATTCCTATCTTAGAAATAGTTAACAGACTCAACACGCTTGAGAGATCCTCAAGGGCCACAGAGCGAGTAAGCTTGAAATAAATAGAGTCAGTGCTTGAACCCAGATCTCATGACTCCAAAGGCAGAATCCACTGACAATTTGGAGCAATAATGGCACATTTTAAAAGAAAACCCTGAATACTGAATACAATATTCTATATACTTTCCTTTGGTCTGAGTAGAAAAATATAAATTTGAAGGGTGCATATATAAACACTGTACCAGTATTTTTATGGAAATACCTTATGATTTTTAATAATTATTAAGATGTGGTACATATATACAGTGGAATATTACTCAGCCATAAAAAAGAATGAAGTAATGCCATTTGCAGCAACATGGATGGACCTAGAGATTATCATACTAAGCGAAATAAGCCAGACAGAGAAAAACAAATACCATATGCGGTCACTTATATGTGGAATCTAAAAAAAAAAAAACGATACAAATGAACTTATTTCCAAAACAGAGACTCACAGGTATTAAAAACAAACTTATGGTTACCAAAGGGGAAAGTGAGGGGAGGGATAAATTAGGAGGTTGGGATTAACAGATACACACTACTATATATAAAATAGATAAACAAGGACCTACTATATAGCACAGGGAACTATACTCAGTATTTTTTAATAACCTATAAGGGGAAAGAATCTGAAAACAATATATATATATACACACACATAGGTATGTACACATAACTGAATCACTGTGCTGTACACCTGAAACTAACATGACATTGTAAATCAACTACAACTTAAAAAAATTATTGTAGTGTCAATCAACAGTAGAGAACTGAACATGTAGTAGGTGCTTATTTAATAGAATGTTATTATATATTATTTACCAGGATGAGTATAATTACAGTGATATTTGGGAGAGACAGACGTCAAAGAGGTTGACTTGAATAAAGGTATGTGTGTATCCTCCAGGTATTTTTAAAATATATACATGTGCAGAACAGCATAGGCCTTGAACTTGTGTAGGCCTAGGTTTGTATCCCACTTCTGCCACATATAAATGTAAGACTTTGGGTCTATGAATGTACTTTTTCCATGTTTATTTTTTTTCCCAACTGTAAAACGATGATACAAAACTTAATAGATAAGATGATTTATATTGGTTAATGAATGCTAAATAAAGTGCACTGTCCATAAAAAATAATTCAATAAATGGTTATTACTAGTAAATAAAAGCAACCAATGTATAGAGCTACCATTTGTGACAAGGGATATCGTCAAGGGTGCCTCGGTACCTGCTTCTTAATGTGGACATGCCTCCAGTCTCACAATTTTCTTAGCAAATATCTTTGTAATTTATCTTTTTTTCAGGGCTCCATTCTTATAAATATGCATATGTGAGTTTTTAATAAAGTAACAATCCTGTTGAGGAGTGCCTCACTTCACACATTTGGGTCTGCTCCAGGTCAAATAGAGCCTTTGTGCAGTCAGTGATGTATAATACACCTCACCATAACAAGGAAAGCATTGTCTGCCCTGTTTCCTGACATCAGGAGTAGAATAGTGTTCTGTCAAACTTATTCAATGATGTCCTATTTATTAGAAATGCCAAATTTTCATCCTCTGTCCAGTCCTGTGATTTGTGCTGAACGAATGTGAATTGCTTTTGTAAGGTCAAGGCCTTTGTGACAAGACAGTGAAAGTTTTTCAGGGAAGGTGGTGGTGATGGATTTTTCTTTAATTCATTGGAGTGCTTATAATAAAACTAATGAATGGAAAGCCTGAACATTTTTAGTTAGTTGCATATAGT
>RJWK010002948.1:48230-66999 GCA_004363435.1 Platanista minor
AATCTCCCAATTTATCACACTACCACCCGCCCCCCCGCCACTTCCCCCCTTGGTGTCCATACGTTTGTTTTCTACATCTGTGTCTCTATTGCTGCCCTGCAAACTGGTTCATCTGTACCATTTTTCTAGGTTCCACATATATGCGTTAATATATGATATTTGTTTTTCTCTTTCTGACTTACTTCACTCTGTATGACAGTCCCTAGATCCATCCACATCTCTACAAATGACCCGATTTCGTTCCTTTTTATGGCTGAGTAATATATTCCATTGTATATATGTACCACATCTTTATCCATTCGTCTGTTGATGGGCATTTAGGTTGTTTCCATGACCTGGCTACTGTAAATAGTGCTGCGATGAACATTAGGGTGCATGTGTCTTTTTGAACTACCGTTTTCTCTGGGTATATGCCCAGGAGTGGGATTGCTGGCTCGTATGGTAATTTTATTTTTAGTTTTTTAAGGAACCTCCATACTGTTCTCCATAGTGGCTGTATCAATTTACATTCCCACCAACAGTGCAAGAGTGTTCCCTTTTCTCCACGCTCTCTCCAGCATTGGTTGCTTGTAGATTTTTCCGATGATGCCCATTCTAACTGGTGTGAGGTGATACCTCATTGTAGTTTTGATTTGCATTGCTCTAATAATCAGTGATGTTGAGCAGCTTTTCATGTGCTTCTTGGCCATCTGTATGTCTTCTTTGGAGAAATGTCTATTTAGGTCGTCTGCCCATTTTTTGACTGGGTTGTTTGTTTTTTTAATATTGAACTGCATGAGCTGTTGATATATTTTGGAGATTAATCCTTCGTTCATTGATTCGTTTGCAAATATTTTCCCCCATTCTGAGGGTTGTCTTTTCGTCTTGTTTGTAGTCTCCTTGGCTGTGCAAAAGCTTTTAAGTTTCATTAGGTCCCATTTGTTTATTTTTGTTTTTATTTCCATTACTCTTGGAGGTGGATCAAAAAAGATCTTGCTGTGATTTATGTCAAAGAGTGTTCTTCCTATGTTTTCCTCTAAGAGTTTTATAGTGTCCGGTCTTACATTTAGGTCTCTAATCCATTTTTGAGGTTTTTTTTTGTGTATGGTTTCATTCTTTTACATGTACCCGTCCAGTTTTCCCAGCACCACTTATTGAAGAGACTGTCTTTTCTCCACTGTATATCCTTGCCTCCTTTGTCATAGATTAGTGGACCATAGGTGTGTGGGTTTATCTCTGGGCTTTCTATCTTGTTCCATTGATCTATATTTCTGTTTTTGTGCCAGTACCATATTGTCTTGATTACTGTAGCTTTGTAGTATAGTCTGAAGTCAGGGAGTCTGATTCCTCCAGCTCTGTTTTTTTCCCTCAAGACTGCTTTGGCTATTCGGGGTCTTTTGTGTCTCCATACAAATTTTAAGATTTTTTATTCTAGTTCTGTAAAAAATGCTATTGGTAATTTGACAGGGATTGCACTGAATCTGTAGATTGCTTTGGGTAGTGTAGTCATTTTCACAATATTGATTCTTCCAATCCAAGAACATGCTATATCTCTCCATCTGGTGGTATCATCGTTAATTTCTTTCATCAGTGTCTTATACTTTTCTACATACAGGTCTTTTGTCTCCCTAGGTAGGTTTATTCCTAGGTATCTTATTCTTTTTGTTGCAGTGGTAAATGAGAGTGTTTCCTTAATTTCTCTTTCAGATTTTTCATCATTAGTGTATAGGAATGCAAGAGATTTCTCTGCATTAATTTTGTATCCTTCAGCTTTACCAAATTCATTGATTAGCTCTAGTAGTTTTCTGGTGGCATCATTAGGATTCTCTATGTATAGTATCATGTCATCTGCAAACAGTGACAGTTTTACTTCTTCTTTTCCAATGTCTATTCCTTTTATTTCTTTTTCTTCTCTGATTCCCATGGCTAGGACTTCCAAACTTATGTTGAATAATAGTGGTGAGAGTGGACATCCTTGTCTTGTTCCTGATCTTAGAGGAAATGCTTTCAGTTTTTCTCCATTGAGAAAGATATTTGCTCTGGGTTTGTGGTATATGGCCTTTATTATGTTGAGGTAGGTTCCCTCTATGCCAACTTTCTCGAGAGTTTTTACCATAAATGGGTGTTGAATTTTGTCAAAAGCTTTTTCTGCATCTATTGAGATGATCATATGGGTTTTATTCTTCAATTTGTTAATATGGTGTATCACATTGATTGATTTGTGTATGTTGAAGAATCCTTGCATCCCTGGGATAAATCCCACTTGATCATGGTGTATAATCCTTTTAATGTGTTGTTGGGTTCTGTTTGCTAGCATTTTGTTGAGGATTTTTGCATCTAAATTCATCAGTGATGTTGGTCTGTAACTTTCTATTTTTGTAGTATCTTTGTCTGGTTTTGGTGTCAGGGTGATGGTGGCCTCATAGAATGAGTTTTTCTTCCTCTGCAACTTTTTGGAAGAGTTTGAGAAGGCTGGGTGTTATATTTTCTATTTCCTCCTGGTTCAGTCTTGGAAAAATTCTAAGAATTTGTCCATTTCGTCCAGGTTGTCCATTTTACTGGCACAGTGTTGCTTGCAGTAGTCTCTCAGGATGCTTTGTGTTTCTGTGGTGTCTGTTGTAACTTCTCCTTTTTCATTTCTAATTTTATTGATTTGAGTCCTCTCCCTCTTTTGTTTGATGAGTCTGGCTAATGGTTTATCAATTTTATTTATCTTCTCAAAGAACTAGCTTTCAGTTTCGTTGATCTTTGCTGTTGTTTTCTTTGTCTCTATTTCATTTATTTCTGCTCTTATCTTTACGATTTCTTTCCTTCTACTAACTTTGGGTTTTGTTTGTTCTTCTTTCTCTAGTTCCTTTGGGTGTAAGGTTAGGTTGTTTATTTGAGGTTTTTCTCGTTTCTTGAGATAGGCTTGTATTGCTATAAACTTCCCCCTTAGAACTGCTTTTACTGCATCCCATAGCTTTTGGATCGTCGTGTTTTCATTGTAATTTGTCTCTAGGTATTCTTTGATTTCCTCTTTGATTTCTTCAGTGATCTCCTGGTTATTTAGTAATGTATCGTTTAGCCTCCATGTGTTTGTGTTTTTTATGCTTTTTTCCCTGTAATTGATTTTTAATCTCATTGCCTTGTGGTCAGAAAAGATGCTTGATATGATTTCAGTTTTCTTCAGTTTATTGAGGTTTGATTTGTGACCCAAGATGTGATCTGTCCTGGAGAATGTTCCGTGTGCAGTTGAGAAGAAAGTGTAATCTGCTGTTTTTGGAGGGAATGTCCTATAAATATCAATTAAATCTATCTGGTCTATTGTATCATTTAAAGCCTGTGTTTCCTTATGAATTTTCTGTTTGTATGATCTGTCCATTGGTGTAAGTGAGGTGTTAAAGTCACCCACTATTACTGTGTTACTGTCGATTTCCTCTTTTATAGCTGTTAACAGTTGCCTTATGTATTCAGGTGCTCCTATGTTGGGTGCATATATAATTATAATTGTTATATCATCTTCTTGGATTGGTCCCTTGATCATTATGTAGTGTCCTTCCTTGTCTCTTGTAACTTTCTCTGTTTTAAAATCTATTTTATCTAATGAGTATTGCTACTCCAGCTTTCTTTTGATTTCTGTTTACGTGGAATATCTTTTTCCATCCCCTCACTTTCAGTCTGTATGTGTCCCTTGGTCTGAAGTGGGTCTCTTGTAGACAGCATGTAGATGGGTCTTATTTTTGTATCCATTTAGCAAGCCTGTGTCTTTTGGTTGGAGCATTTAATCCATTCACATTTAAGGTAATTATCGATATGTATGTTCCTATGACCATTTTCTTAATTGTTATGGGTTTGTTTTTGTAGGTCCTTTTCTTCTCTTCTGTTTCCCACTTAGAGAAGTTCCTGTAGCATTTGTTGTAGAGCTGGTTTGGTGGTCCTGAATTCTCTTAGGTTTTGCCTGTCTCTAAAGCTTTTGATTTCTCTGTCAAATCTGGATGAGATCCTTGCCAGGTAGAGTAGTCTTGGTTGTAGGTTCTTCCCTTTCATCACTTTAAATATATCATGCCACTCCCTTCTGGCTTGTAGAGTTTCTGCTGAGAAATCAGCTGTTAACCTTATGGGAGTTCCCTTGTATGTTATTTGTCGTTTTTCCCTTATTGCTTTCAATAATTTTTCTTTGTCTTTAAGTTTTGTCAGTTTGATTACTATGTGTCTTGGCGTGTTTCTCCTAGGGTTTATCCTGCCTGGGACTGTCTGTGCTTCCTGGACTTGGGTGGCTAGTTCCTTTCCCATGTTAATGGAAGTTTCGACTGTAATCTCTTCAAATGTTTTCTTGGGTCCTTTCTCTCTTCTCCTTCTGGGACCTCTATAATGGAAATGTGTTTGCATTTAACGTTGTCCCAGAGGTCTCTTAGGCTGTCTTCATTTCTTTTCATTCTTTTTTCTTTATTCTGTTCTGTGGCAGTGATTTCCATCATTCTGTCTTCCAGGTCACTTATCCATTCTTCTGCCTCAGTTATTCTGCTATTGATTCCTTCTAGTGTATTTTTCATTTCAGGTATTGTATTGTTCATCTCTGTTTGTTTGTTCTTTAATTCTTCTAGGTGTTTATTAAACATTTCTTGCATCCTCTCTATCCTTGCCTCCATTCTTTTTCTGAGGTCCTGGATCGTCTTCACTATCATTATTCTGAATTCTTTTTCTGGAAGGTTGCCTGTCTCCACTTCATTTAGTTGTTTTTCTGGGGTTTTATCTTGTTCCTTCATCGGGTACATAGCCCTTTGCCTTTTCATCTTGTCTGTCTTTCTGTGAATGTGCTTTTTGTTCCACAGGCTGCAGGGTTGTAGTTCTTCTTGCTTCTGCTGTCTGCCCTCTGGTGGATGAGGCTATCTAAGAGGCTTTTGCAGGTTTCCTGATGGGGGAGGGACTGGTGGTGAGTAGAGCTGGGTGTTGCTCTGGTGGTCAGAGCTCAGTAAAACTTTAATCCGCTTGTCTGCTGCTGGGTGGGGCTGGGTTCCCTCCCTGTTGGTTGTTTGGCCTGAGGAGACCCAACACTGTAGCCTAACCGGCTCTTTGGTGGGGCTAATGGCAGAGTACTTCCCAGAAGTTCTGCTGCCAGTGTCCTTGTCCTCACAGTGAGCCACAGCCACCCCCACCTCTGCAGGAGACCCTCCGACACTAGCAGGTAGGTCTGGTTCAGTCTCCTATGGGGTCACTGCTCCTTCCCCTGGGTCCTGATGCTCACACTACTTTGTGTGTGTCCTGCAAGAGTGGAGTCTCTCTTTCCCCAGTCCTGTCGAAGTCCTGCAGTCAAATCCCATTAGCCTTCAAAGTCTGAGTCTCTAGGAATTCCTCCTCCTGTTGCCGGACCCCCAGGTTGGGAAGCCTGATGTGGGGCTCAGGACCTTCACGCCAGTGGGTGGACTTCTGTGATATAAATGTTCTCCCGTTTGTGAGTCACCCATCCAGCAGTTATGTGATTTGGTTTTACTGTGATTGAGCCCCTCCAGCTGTCTCACTGTGGCTTCTCCTTTGTTGGGGGGGGGGTATCTTTTTTGGTGAGTTCCAGTGTCTTCCTGTCAATGATTGTTGAGCAGTTAGTTGTGATTCCGGTCCTCTCGCAAGAGAGAGTCACACAAGCTTTTTACTTCTATGCAATAGTGTAATAATAGACAGTAACTGATGTTTTCTAGTGCTTTAAAATTTCACAAAATTTTCTCCAATTTATATTAATTAATTCCTCACAACACCACTTTGAGTTTACTATTATTATTCTATTTATTTTAAAGAGGAAATAGGCCATATATGGTGGGCACTACCCCTTTAAGTTTACATACCCCTTTAAGTTTACTACCCCTTTAAGTTTACATAGGTAAAAAGAATCAGGGAGTTGAGCCAAGTCTTGTGACTCAAAATCCAATGGTGTCTGTATTGTGCCACATTCATCCTTGTTTGTTCTTGTTTCTGTTTTTATTCATTTGTTTTGTTTGCTCTTGATGAGGATAGTTTGGTTTCCTTTCTGAAGCAAACCTGCAACACTTAAGTGCTTTTAGTCTAACTGCATATATCTGTCCCTCAGATCTCTCTTCAACAAATAGTTGTTTTGCTAGCACTTACTGAGTATCTAATATATTGAGTGCTTGGTAGAGGCATTATGCTTGGTTCTAGGAAGTCAAAAATAAACTAGCTAAGGTCCTTATCCTCAAGAAATGAAGAGTATAACTTACATAGTATTGGATCTTTCCAGTCTAGTTTTACCCTCTGGGAACTGAGTGCCACCCATGGTTGGATAACTCAACCCACCAGCTGACTCAGTGTGCTTACTTTCTTAGACTTGGGAAGGTTGCAGAGTTATTAGTCAAAATGGGATTTTTGTGAATCTGGATCATGTGTTCTTGATTGAGACTTCATAGCTATCAATGCTTTATAGATTATGACATTCTTCACATGTGTTATCTTGTTGGATCTCCATGGTAGCTAGTGAAATATTTATTATTGCACTTGTTTTAGAGATGATGAGCCTAAGGCTGTGCAAAGTCAAAGGACTGGGTATCATTTTCCTTATCGATAATGTGATCCAGTTGAAAGTTTCTGAAAATTTCTACCCATGTACTCCAAAAGCAGAGGTCAAGAAACATGTCCGTGTGCTTTCCCAGTGTCTTAGTCAATTTGGGCTGCTGTCACAGAATACCGTAGACTGTGTAGCTTAAGAAACAAACACTTATTGATCACATTTACTTATTTAAAGAAAGTTAATTTAGTAAATTTAGTTATTTATGGAGGCTGGAGAGTCCAAGATCAAGGCACTGATGGATTTGGTGTCTGATGAAGGCCCACTTCCTAATTTATAGATGACCATCCTCTCTCTCTGTCCTCTCATAGTGGAAAGGGGTGAGAGACCTCTCCGGGTTCTCTTTTATAAGTACACTAATCCCATTCATGAGGGCTCCAACCCCATGACCTAATTACCTCCCAAAGGCCCCACCTCTGAATACCATTATGTTAGGGGTTAAGATTTCAACATACGAATTTGCGGGGGACACAGATATTCATTACATAGCAGCAGAGGTCTAGCCTGAAATGGCCAGTAGCAACCAAAACTTTTTTTTTTTTTTTTTTAAGTCTTTGGCTTATCTTTACTGTGCGTGTGAAATTTGTATTTTGCTCCATAATATATGCTTTAATATAAAAACTTGCTCCCCAAACCCAAATCAGAGTAATATCTATGCTACAGGGATGTCACTGTCTTTTCTGGGGAGAGTTCTATGGCACACTGCCTTGCACTGGGGGTACCCAATCAGATCAGGTAAATCCCCAATCCTTCCAGTTTCAACTACTCTATGTTAGACTTAATAATCTCATGTTTAGCCAAAGGTTTTACAGTCTGTTTTTCTTTCGCTCTCTCTCTCTCTCTCCCTATTTTTTTGTCTATCTAATTTGTTACCTACTATTTTATTACAAAAATGATTTGAGGGGATTCTCATAAAGACATACAATAAAATATGAAAACGTCTGAAAGAGTGAAAGAAAAACCAGGCTGTCATAGCAAGATTGAATTGGAATGTGTGTTGGGGAGAGATGCCTATGTTATGGTCCTGCAGATTTGCTAGAAATAGACAGTTGATTTAGCTCTCAGCTTCCTCCCAGCCCAGATGCTCTCAGCCTGAAGTTTTGCCTTGTCTGTATAACCCACACTTAGGAGAAGCCCAGGTTATCCTAGCCCTGAAGCCTGATGGAAATGTCTCCTTTGGGTCCACATAAGGTGGACACACTTCCACTTTGTTGATTGCCAGCCATCCTGATTAACACTCTCATGGCAAACCTCACATGGAAAAAGCAGGAGGAGACAATACCAAAATACAGTGTGACCGAGGCAGGCCTCAACCCAGGTTTTCTGCCTGCAAGTCCACTGTGATTTGTGACGAGGACGGATTACACTCTTGTTTCTTTTCCATCCAAATTGCATTCTGGATAGCGCTGAGAGAAATGTATCATAATATTTTCAGTGTAGTGCTTTTCTCATTAGGAGAGAAAATGAATCAGTTGCCATTTTAACGGTGAGCCTTTTTAATAGCAATCCTCATGACTTATTATTCTCCTTGGGATTTTATTCACAGTCTTAAAGTCTTAATAAAAATATAGGTTAAAAAAAGAGGAGCTGGTTTCTGCCTGTGGAACAAATTTTAACATGAGAGAAGAAAGATCAGTTTACACAGGAGACTCAGAAAGGGTGATCTTCATTCCTTGTGCCTTCCTTCATGAGATGGATGTGAATGAGAGCTAGTGAGGACAACAAATATGTCAACAAATATGTCAATATGGTTCTAATCAAATACTTATTTGAAACTTCTGATTTCGGGAGGTTTCAGATTATGCACTGTTTAAAAAGATGCATTTCCAAAGTTTATAAAGGTCTGGTTTATTCTGGTTTGTGTACATAGGAGGGAAGCCCCTGCAATCCCGAGTCTTAGAGCTGTCCCAGTGCAAAGGGGGTCTTCTCCTGGGGTGGGCGTGCGGGGAACACTGGTCCTCGGCGATGCAGGGTGGCCAACAGTAGTGATAAAAAATGAGACTGGGGGCTTCCCTGGTGGCGCAGTGGTTGACAGTCCGCCTGCCGATGCAGGGGACACGGGTTCGAGCCCCGGTCCGGGAAGATCCCACATGCCGCGGAGGGGCTGGGCCCGTGAGCCATGGCCGCTGAGCCTGCACGTCCGGAGCCTGTGCTCCGCAACGGGAGAGGCCACAACAGTGAGAGGCCCGTGTACCGCAAAGAAAAACACACACACACACACACACACACACACACACACACACACAATGAGACTGGACTGCTCGCCCCATACTTGCTCATTTTGAAAGAGGCTTACAAATGGCTGCGAAGCCCCCACTGTGTCTTTATGGCCCTTCCGTGGTTCCAGACGTTTGATCACCAATGCGGCATTTCCCCAATGCTGTGCAGGTTGATAAAACAGTTGCCGAGCCAGAATCCCTAAAGAAATTATTAATTATCTGGTTAATGGGCATCGGGTTGGGGGAGTGCGAGATTAATCACCAGTCGTGAGATGAGTTGCTGAAGTGGGTTTTGGTTTTTCGTCTCCTGTCACTCGGTAATGGCTTTTCCTTCTTTCACCATCAGGTGAACAGGTGCAGAGATGCTGTATTTTCATTTTCCCAGAGTCAGTAACAGCCGGTGGCTAGGCGAGGCCTTTTCCTCGGTCCTGCTGTATGAGCAGTTTACAACATGGAATATTACCTACTCAGAATGTTCCAGCTCTCAGAGTCTCTCCCAGTGTGCCAGGTCCCACCTCAACTTTTTCAGTGTGCCCCAGGAGTGCACGTGGACACACACATCCCCCCCAGAATAAGTACTTTCCCATATACACATATGCAGACAGTTACAGAAGTGCACAAGAAACATTTGGAGATATTTCCAGATACAGTGCATGAACCTGTGCTTGACTCTTTATCTTATTTCTTTGGGAAAGCATTCCTTATCTCTAAATGTAAAAAAAAAAAAAGGAAACACTATACGTAGCTACTTCTTCCAGAGAGAAAGAGAAGTCCCACACGAGTCATTTGGTAGCGGGTGATATAACAAAGATATGGCAAGAATTCTCTGGATCTTTCCTTTCCTTTCTCTCTTCTGGGTACTGGTCCCCTGTCCTAGGAAGTTACCTTCGTTCAGGTCCACCACCCATGTGTAACATCGTCTCTTCATTTTGAGAAGCATCGTTTTGGCATTTGAATCTTTTGTTTCCAGGATGTTAATGTGTCTTGGAACCTGTGAAGTCGTTGAGGGAGGTTGGCTGGTATCATGGGTTGTAGAAGGCAGTGCGCATCCTCAGAGCTGGTTACAGGAGAGCTTTCCTATTCAGTTAAGGCCGTACCTCCCAACCCTCTGCGCAGTGACAGAGGTCCAAGTAGACCGTGGATGCTGGAGGTTTCTGGGTATTGAGTGAGCCCACGTCAAATTTAGCCCCTCTCTTCATTTCACCTTCGACTGAAGACTGAGACTTCTCCAGAGAATATTCTGTTGCTTCACGGTGATGCTAAGGATATAAAACTCTTAGCAGCACTGTTGATTTCAGTTTACTGTGTTTATCCAGAGTTTGACAGTTTTTCTCTTTCAGGCTGAACAAATAAAACGGAATGGGGGAGCATGTATACTGGGAAGGCAGGGAGGGGTAGCCTGTTGAAACTAGTAAGAGCCTGAAGTGTAAAATGTTTGAAAGTATGATGTTTTGTTACTCTCTAGTACATACTGTGCTGCTTCTCGGTTGTTTCTAAGTAGAGGTCTTTCAGAATCTTTTAAACCAAATATACTAGATATTTTATAGCTAATTTTCCTTTAATAATTGTGTGTTTGCTGGCAGCCCCAGATGCTAGGGCTACAGTGGTGATAAGGCAAAGTCCAAGCGTTCACTGACCTTCAAGTCTAGTGGAGTGTTCCATTGTTAAATAAGTATACAAAGAAAACTGTGTAGAATTCAGATGGTGATAAGTGTTAGGAAGAAAATAAAATGAAGGTATGATGGAGAATGACTAGACAGTCAGAGAAGGCTTGAACTTTAAGGGATAGCCTTTGATCCAAGAGCATAGTAATGAGAAGAAACCCATCCTATAAGGATTTGATGGCAGAATATTCCTGGCAGACAGATCAACAAGCACAAGGTACAATCACTATGGAGAACAGTATGGGGTTGTTTAAAAAACTAAAAATACAGCTACCATATAATCTAGCAGTCCCACTCCTAAGCATATATCCAGAGAAAACCATAATTCGAAAACATACATGCAACCCCAGTGTTCACTGCAGCACTATTCACAATAGCCAAGACATGACAGCACCCTAAATGTACATCAACAGATGAATGGATAAACATGTGGTACATAGATACAATGGAATATTACTCAGCCATAAAAAAGAATGAAATAATACGATTTGCGGCAACATGGACGGGCCTAGAGATTATCATACTAAGTGAATTAAGTCAGACAGAGAAAGGCAAATATCATATGATATCACTTATATGTGGAATCTACAAAATGATACAAACGAACTTATTTACCAAACAGAAACAGACTCACAGACTTCAAAAACAAACTTATGGTTTCCCAAAGGGGAAAGATGGTGGGGGAGGGATAAATAAGGAGTTTGGGATTCACATATACACACTATATATATGAAATAGATAATCAGCAAGGACCTACCGTATAGCACGGAGAACTCTACTCAATATTCTGTGATGACCTATATGGGTAAAGAATCTGAAAAAGAATAGATATATGTATATGTATAACTGGATCACTTTGCTGTACACCTGAAACTAACACAATATTGTAAATCAACTATACTCCAATATAAAATAAAAATTAAATTAAAAAAAAAAAAAAAAAAGAGCAAGGGCCTTCAGGTGGGCATGAACTGGGCTGGCTCAAGGAACAGAAAAAAGACTGAAGCAGCCAGAGCCTAGTGAGCGAAGAACCTGGCCTTGATGTTGCGGGTGAGTGAGACCATGACATTGAACCCTGCGGCCCCCGTGAAAAGCCCACAGTTCATCCCTTGTGTGATGGACCGCCTGTTTGTATACAGTATGTTGAAACCTCTAAAGTTCATTTAAGTACACTCCCTGCAATATCCCTTGCATCTTTAATTTGTTTGGCTAATCTTTCTTAATGCACAGTATGAAGAAGAATATCAGCGTATATTGGATTTTCATGAGAATTCTGAAATGATTCCAGTTTGAATGACGTAAAATGCCATTTTGTGCAGAATGGCATTGAAATGGATGTCCCAGACACTTATCTGCGCCGAGCCCTTAATCTCATTTGGGGTGAGGAATTTTCCTTGAGCAGTTCAGAAGAGGGTAGCTTTCTGTTACATGTATTCTCTTTATATCTCTGCTCAGTGCTAAGATCCCAGAAACTGCTTAGAGTCCCAGAATGTCTGCCTTGTCATAAACTTCCAGGCAGTGGCTGGACTTTGCAGCCACATAAAATGCAGATGACCCATTTGTGTTTCTAAAATCTAAGCCTGCCTAGTAGTCATGGAGCTGCTGGGGGTTGCTGGCATTAAACCATCTTCTGGGCTTCGTGTAGAGCGTAGCATCTCTGGTGTTTGGGTGACTCCTTCTCTTAGGGGTTCCTGAGCTCACTCTGATAAGTAAAGCCAAGTTTGCTTGGTTAAGCTCAGCAGTTCCCAGCAGTAAAGAGATAAGAAAGAGAAAAAACATAAGTATCTTTGGGAGAAAAGAAGCCGATTCTGTTTATAACAGGCACTAAGTACACTTCTTTAATGACGTAGTTTAATTTTTTGCAGTCTCACACTACATTTACCAGGATATCTGGAATATCCCATAAACTTTGAAGTTGAACAAAGGGCTTGACTTAGCTTCTTGTCTCTGGTAGAACCATTTTATCTATAGGTAGCACCTTTTGAGTTGTTTTAGGAATGTAAGTTGCAAAATGTCATCCGTGAGCGGGATGGTTGTTGTTTATCTTTTTTAGAGAATTAGGAAATAAATGTAACCAACTATTAGTGGAAGAGTGATTGTATTCAATATTTGCAGTAAATACTCTGGAACTCCCAGCCTTCTGTTGAGTTTTCGTAAGTCACTGCTTCCTCAGTCTTGCCTACTTTGTGCTAGGTGCTGTGCTGAAATCATCTTTAATACTCACTTCAGGGACTTCCCTGGTGGTGCAGTGGTTAAGAATCCGCCTGCCAATGCAGGGGACCTGAGTTCAAGCCCTGGTCCGGGAAGATCCCACATGCCGCAGAGCAGCTAAGCCCGTGTGCCACAACTGCTGAGCCCACCTGCCACAACTACTGAAGCCCGCGTGCCTAGAGCCCGTGCTCCACAACAAGAGAAGCCACCGCAATGAGAAGCCCACGCACCACAACGAAGACGAGCCCCCGCTTGCTGCAACTAGAGAAACCCAGCGTGCAGCAACGAAGACCCAATGCAGCCAAAATTAAATAAACAAATAAATAAATATTAAATTTTAAAAAACTGCTCACTTCGACCCTGCAAGGCAGGCACAATTACTGTCCTTGTTTTGCAGGTGAGAAAACTGATCCATCAAGAGGTTCAGTAATACGCCTAGGCAGAGAGCTGCGGCCAGCTTCTGCACCAGACCCTCGGCTTCCTTCCCTTGTGCTCTGGGCTTTGTGATACCCTCTTTGAAGTAAACATTTAAGTGTCCAAGCAAGAATTTAATTGCATCCTGTGTAGAGTTACCTCTTGTCTTGTTAATAAAATAATGATTAGTACCTGGGAGGATGCATCCGAGTACGGAAGATGGTAGGGGTCGATGGCATGTAAGTGGCATTTAAATTAACTGGGACATCTACTATCCTCAGCCCCAAGGCACTTCTCACTTTGTCGGATGGATTTGACTTGTCCGCATCTCTGGATATTCCTCCCCATGAGGCTCGGTCTCTCCCCTGAGTATATAGGCCAGCAGGGACCAGCTGTGCAGGGTTCTGCTGCCTGCTGTTGCCTCTCTGAGTCACTTTCACAACCTCTGTGCCTTACAGCTGGGGAATCAGAGCCTAAGCCTACCCTCCAAACCTATAATCTTATTATTTCAATTCTTTCCTCCACAGCCCCTCCCCCCCATGCACACGCGCACACACACACACACACACACACACAATTGCACATATACACATGTGCAGTTGGTCACTCTCTCTTTCTCTCTCTGTCACACACACACACAGAC
The DNA here is from genome assembly GCA_004363435.1 of Platanista minor. NCBI lineage: Eukaryota > Metazoa > Chordata > Mammalia > Artiodactyla > Platanistidae > Platanista > Platanista minor. The sequence goes on from RJWK010002948.1 coordinate 61,914, forward strand.
ACACACGCACAGATCTCTTTGCCTAAGTGCCTTTTAGCTTAAAAAAGAAATTGACCCTCGTGCTAGTTAAGTCATAGTCTTTCCAAAAAGCACTCCATGAAGAATTACATGCTGTGGACATTTCCTGGGGCAGGGATTTGTCACTGTACAGCATTCTGTAGTACTGACAAGCCATGCTTGGTGACATGGGCCTTGGACACACAATAGACTAAGAGAATGAGTGCACAATTCTAGGTATGTTTTGCCAAGCTCAGAGACACATGCATACACAGACACACAAATAGGCAGACACACACATACATACAATTATACCCAGGGGATTCCCTTCACATTGGGCTATGGAAGTGACCAGGACACGATGCTCTTCATACAAAGGCTATTCATAAACACTTGATGAGACAATGACAGCCTTGTACTGTGTGGGCAAGTGGGAAGATGAAAAGAGAATGAAGTTGCGTTGGCCGGTGATCACTGTGGACCTCGGGCCAAATGCGATGATAATAGAGAACAGTCACCAAAAAGGCTGGCAGATCCCATGCTGCCCGTGCAGTAACATCTCAGCACGTCCTGGGAGGTGGAATGTTTTGAGTACTGTTTCAGCCAGTAGTATTGTTTTCAATAGGGAGCCACAAAGCCATTTCAAAAGCTCTCATGTTTTCTTAGCTGCTGAAGTCTCAGAAGAGATGGGAACCTTCACCGACTCACCTCTGAGCTCTAGAAGGAGTTCGAAATAGGTCTGGTGTGGAGGTGTGTGTAAGCAGTTGTGCTGGAGAAGGCACAGAGCGGACTCACGTTTCTCCCCCTTCTCTCTCCAAGGGGGCAGGAATGGTTATCATTATATTCAAGGTCAGAACCACCCTGGACCATGAAACAGGATGCTATCGAGGATGAAGCGATGGTTCAGGACTTAGAAGTTTAGGAAATAGCAGCTGGGAGATAAGCCTTGTGAAGATCATGCTGACAGACCTCAGGTATAGAAACGGTGTCCATAGGCACCTCGTCCCTGATTGGTTCGTGAGAATTCTGCTACATAGCTAAAGAGGATGCATTCACATTTTAGCAAGAGGAGGGATGACTCGAATTATATACTGAGAAGAATCTCTCGGAACCAGGCATAGTATCCTCTGTGGCGGGAAGTGGAGGAAGGGGGATTAACAATTCCACGTGGGTGACTCTAGCTTTGCTTGGAGCATTGCATCAAATCGCAAGGGTCTTCCTAGCTCCAGACGTTCTGATCCTGCCCCCTCCCCTTTGCACAACAAGGTAGCTGCATTTCTTGGCTCTGCCAGCCAGCCCACCCTCACGTGCTCTTTCAATTCCAATTATGTTTTCCTCACACAGACACAAAATCCCAGGATTAAGAAGCAAACCACAGCAGCGGTGAATCCGAGAGGGCTTCTCACCGTCTAGCTTTAGTTTCCTCTGGCCTGAAGGCAGGAGCAAGGGAGTGAGAAATTTGGGCTCTCTGCATGAATATTCTGGAAGCATATTTCACTTGGCAGTGTGACACCCTGAGTGCACTTCTAACTTCTGCTGTTTCTCTTCATTGTCATTATCTGAGATTCACGAGAACTGGATATGGTTACATATCCTCGAGTTCTCTCCAGTGTACACTTTGCAATTTAAAGATACAGATATAGTAAATGTATTGTGATTACCTGTGAGCCCTTAGTGTAACTAAAGGGCATCAAGCTGCCGTGGTTTAAGATTTTATTACATAATCTACCCTTGGTCCACTCAAAGTGTCAAGGTTCTTATGATTTGGGACCAAGAGATAGAACATGAGGCTAAGTCTTTATATAAAGGTTTGAAATAACATGGTGTGTATATTAGGATAAAATTTATACACTAGGTCACAGATCTTTCCCCTCAAACCAGACTGAACTGTTTCAGACCACACAGTGCAACACACACACACACACACACACACACACACACACACACACACACACCACGCATGCACCCACACCCCATATATAATTTTGCTCAGTTCTCTTACTGCTGCTGGGAGTTCTGTTCTCATTATTGCTTTACTCTGGGAGCTTTCCAAAATGCCCACAACCTGAACACCAACTTGAGTGGGTGATATCTTCTTTTCCCTTCTGAAAAAACAGTACGCACGCTGTATTAAACCCAAATAGTTAGAATGTTTTGTTTGTCTTTGGCAAAGCTCTAAGAATTCTAGATTTGTGGTTTGCCAGCCTGGAAGATTTGGTGTATTGTTAGAGGTACCTTAGTTCATCTTTGTGGACTCTCCTCTGTAGCTTCTGACCATTGAGGTTGGTGTTAAGTGCAACTAATGCTTATTTACAGGGCATTCTGTGCCTTGTTATGGAAATCTTTTATAATGAAGTTATTAAAGCTCTTGATTCTGAAGGGTAAAAAAACGAATTGGGATTTCTTTAGCAGCTTTATGATACCATATAGAGAGGACAAAATTGTTCAATTTATAAAAGCAAAGAGGTGAAGGGAAAACCCCCGTCGGGTCTACTGAAATCAGCGATTCTGATATACGAGTCTTAGGCACAAAGCATGACTCTGTAGGGTTTTGACTCTGCGTTCAGAGACTTGGCAGGTCCTCCAGCCACCTTCTGGGCTAGTGTGTCTACCAGTACCTGCCAGACTCACCATCTAGATGGGCTGATTGGCTTCTGCTAGTTTTGCCACCTACCTTTTATTTAGGCTTTAGCCAGCCTTTCCCTCTCTTCCTTCAGAAGCGTATCAATGTTAGCCTCTCTTGAGTATCTCCACCAGCTTCTGGATATGCTGTACGGTCGATGCAGGTGGAGAGCCAGGCACCCTGGAAGAGACCATGTACAAAGCCCCTAAAACTTTCATCATGGCTTGTGAGTCCCTTCAGGTGTTTGCACACTGAAGTCAGAGAGGAATGTCAAAAGACAGTGTGTTCCGGTGGAAATTCCAAAATGATCTTCTAGAATTGTGAAGTGTAAACTACGCATCTCTTTTCTGCCTCTTCAGTGGCCCTGAGCAGGCAACTCATTGCCTTTGAGCCTGTTCCAGAACCTTCATTTTCAAGGATAAAGTCAGTGGCTGAAGAAGTGGAAGTAATAGCGTGGACTCATTCCTTTCAAAGCACAGCTCAATAATATGGAAGCACGTAAACACTGTCTTAAAATATAGTGTTTATGAGAGTATTTATTCAAAGAATAAATCGCAAATGTCCCAGAAAGTACTATTAATGATAGTGGTTAAGTACTTATATGAAAAGAAAATCCAGATTATAATTCATGTGTCTTTGGTTCTTAGCCCTGATACTTTCTTGTTATTATCTATAATATTTCTTAACTATTCATCGCCTAAAAGTGTCCCCAGTATTTTTAAGGGAATTAGGAACAGTACAGATAGTACAGATAGTACAGATTAGTACAGATAACGGGTCTGCTGTGCCCTCCTACTTTCCCTGAGACCCTTGGAAGTCCTTTCCAGCTCTATCTGTGACCCAGGACCCTGCCAAAGAGCAGCACGTGCCCTTCTACTTCTGAGGCGCTTGAGTTAATGGGACTGTATCAAGTTAAAGAAGCTAAGGTCGGGGTGGCTTTTTTCAGTGCCAAGCTAAGAAGATATTTTCTCCACCTTAGACAGAACTAGAGGAAGATGTGTCCTAATGTTCCATAGACATGTCTTCCCATCAAAACAGTAGTTCGTTTTCTATTTACAAGTTAAGTAGGCATTGGTGGAATGGCCTAGAAATCTAACCTCCATCTGTGAATTGATGTCTATGGGAAAACATCATTTTAAATTCTAAATAATTATGAAATTCATGCACACTTTCAGAGTCTGCAAGTTGTTACTACTTCTTGGTCAAGTCGGGTGACAATGCAGTAACTTCCTGTAGTCCTCTCAGCTTAATTAGTAAGAGGACATGAAATGAGCCCCTCCTCCCACTATCAGATCTTAATAATTCCTTAAGTAACTAAAATGAATGCCAGGTCTCATAAATCGAGGCAGAAAATGAATACCCCAAACTGAGTCACTGAAATTTAAGTTCTGAGGCTTGATTTGACTAGCTTATTTCACCATCTTATTTGGTCTGCATTTTTCAGGTTTCAGGCTCTGTACTAAAGGACATAGCTTTACTATCTCGTTTCACCTTCATCGTTTGTGAAGAGGTAGTTTTATATTTATGGTGCAGAAGTCTGCTTTTGCCTAGAATGTATATTCATTGTGCAGATGAGGAATGTCTTCTGTGTGCCAGGAAATGAGTGAGACACTGCCCAAGATGGCACCCCTAATAACTGACAGAATGGGACAGGACTTGGACCCAGCTCTCTCCCTGTCTGCCACGCCGCCCACATGGGTACCGCAATACCGAGATACTGACTGCTCTGTCAATAGAGAGGGGAGATCTCACTTTTTAAAATGACTGGGTTCTTCAGAAATTGTTCTCCCCACAAAAGGAAATGATTACCACTTTTCCTAAAATTGGAGTGAGGCAATTGAGCCCCGGGATGACAGAACAATACCATCCTGTATTTTGGACGAACAAGGTAATTTCACATATTCGAGCCACTTATCGATTCTTCTAATCTCTTGTTCCCCTTTGCTCCCTTGCTAATCACACTTCTGAAGGCTTGTTTATAAGTCATAATTGTGTGCTTTGCAGAGAAAGCCTATATGAATGGGTGGGAAGTCTTTTTGACTTGGCAGTGCCATCTAAAAAAATATGTGTGCTCTTAACATCATAAAGCCATTTTCACAGGGTAGTCCACAAACTCCCTGGCAGTGCTAGTTAAAACTGCAGAACCCTATTACTCAGCCATAAAAGAAAGTATGAAATAATGCCATTTGCAGCAACATGGATGGACCTAGAGATTATCATACTAAGGTAAAGTAAGTCAGACAGAGAAAGACAAATATCATATGATATTACTTATAGGTGAATCTAAAATATGATACAAATGAAGATATTTATAAAACAGAAAAAGACACACAGACATAGAAAACAGACTTATGGTTACCAAAGGAGAAGGGGAGGGAGAGGGGGATAAATTAGGAGTTTGGGATTAACACATACACACTAATAAATATATATATGTGTGTGTATACATATATATATATATATGTA